>JASANB010006253.1:0-23942 GCA_030248155.1 Sabatieria punctata
AATGGGGTCATGTTTGTGCGTTTTGCATTTGCGTAACAGTCTAATCTAAACGATGGAACAAATCCGGGGCAATAACCGGCAACCTGCACTGCAGCAAACCTTGTAATTTAAAGGGGTGCCTTCAGCCAATAATACTGTTTTGTTAGTAAAAGTAGCTAACTAACTAATGTTTTTATTTAGTGAATAAATAGCTAAATTCAACCGGCACAAATACTGATTCCACAGTCTGGTGACCCAACTTACATGTTGTCTAGACCATGTGGGTTTTCAAAAGATAAATTTTATTTTTAAGGTTTTTTTCAACTGGGGACGTAAATTTCCTATTGCAAATGTATTCCTATTGTAAAGGTTTGTACTGTACGTCACGGCTTAGATAAACCAAATTCGTAGTACTACCAACTACTCACTATAAACTACGGTACCTTATTTTTGGACTTGAATTTGATAACTCTATATATAAACTAAGACTACAAATTATTTTCTGGAGCATCTCAAGGGCTCAATATCTTTGGACTAGAATTTGATAACTATGTACAAACCAAGACTACAACTTGAAATCCTCAGAGAACATAAGTTTACGAGTACGCATCTGAAGTGGTATGTGCCACATATCTCGGCTGGACTTACGTATGGACGTTGACACACATACACATAGGGCCCGACCGGATACAAATTTCTACCGGATCCGGATCCGGATCCGGATATGCCCATATCCGGCCGGATCCGGATCCGGATATGCCGGATATCATTGATCAACTTAAAAATTTTTTAGAATGCAATAAACCACATTATATATTTCTTTGTTCTATAACAGTTGATTCAAAACAACATCTAATAATTGTAGTTCAAACTATGGTTGGATAATATCGGGTTTTTGCGATGCATGTGATATTGCATATATCATATGCATGCAAAAATGAGATATGTACATATTTTTTGCATATTTGCATATTTTATCACCGCGGCTAGAAATTGATAACTGGACGCTTTCGAAGCATTTTCGAGTTTGGTCGGAATGTCTATGCAATCTTTAGCATTTATTAGGCATACCTATTTTACAGATACAGACCTCCTCTGAAAAAAAAACAGAAGGGGAAACACAGTTTGGCATGAAAGTTCAGCTCATTTCGTAATTTTTAGATAAAAATGGTTGACATCACAGACTTTTGGCTAAATTATTGTTTGCATGTTCAAATTTGTTCTCTCTAATGTGGTATACTTAGCCGACCTTTTGGTAGACCTGTCCTAGTTTTACAAACTAAAAAATTATGAATTTGAAAAATCTCAGTTGAGATTTCCATTCTTTGCGAGTTGAGTTTAGAGTCTCAAGCCATTCATCTCCATTCTGCAACTGAAAAGAGACGCTTTGATCTCTGTACAGATTTACAGTATAAACTTGCCTCAATAATAGTTCGTTTTTTTATTTTAGATTTTTTATTTTTAATTAAATGAAAAATTAGCAAAAACAAGGCGACTATACTAAATATAGAAATCCAGTCTGCTTGGCTGTTTTGCGATGTTCATTGTATCACATTAGTATTATTATTTTTGTTGAGTTTGTTTTGCATTTCTAACAAGCATTCAGTCGAATGCAATATTTATGCTCAAAATACGTAAAAAATCACGTTTTCTCATCTGTGACTGATATCCGGCCGGATCCGGATCCGGATCCGGATATCCGGTCGGGCCCTACATACACAGAGGCAGCTATTATGTATTAGGCTAAAAAAGTTACAAGTGGGCATATGGCAACTGCTGAGTCAGTGTTTAGCACCCACTCATCGGCGTAAAGGCACCTGAGGTGTAGTCTGCGTTTGGCACCTGCTCAGTGATCGTAAAGCACGACCCCAGTAGGCATTTAGCAGCTACGTAGTAGGCGTATGGCACCTCTCCGCAGCAATAAAGTCGGCGTAAGGCACCTGAATTGCACAAACAAGGTCGGCAACTAATGGGGAGCCTCAACGCTTGATTGACGGCAAAAACTAGCAACATTCTTGACCAGTAACCCTAATTTCTAACGTTAAATAAATTTATCATACCTCAAATATAATTTAATTGCCCTTTTCATTGAAATTTTCGCAAACGTTGCAATTTTAAAGCTACCCTTTCGTGAAATTTTTCTGTTTATGGATACTCAAAATTTCGCTTTTTCGAAAGGAAAAACACTGTACTCTAAAGCGGCGTTTATACTCCTACTGAAGACACACTACTGCAGTAGTTTTTCGCCAGTCTCTGCCTCTATTTTACAGGCTGGCGAATATACGCCAACCTTAACCGGTTGGGGCAGACCATACTCCATTTGGAGTAGTTGGCCTGCGGTTAGCGTTTTCGAAAATAGGCCGACGCTGCGCTAACCGCTGTTCAACTGCGATGGGCGGAGTTGAATTTAGAGTTTCGTAGGCCGCGCGCCAAATTTGGCTGGCTGCCAATTGTTAAATTTTCGAATCTGTGATCTCATCCAAAGGCGAAACCTGACCCTTTTTTCAGGGCCTTTTTACACAGAGGGGAGTACGCCTCAGTCGCATCTATTTGCCATCAATTTTACGTTGTGTAATAGCCGTCCCACTACAAAAAGATTGAAAATTGCTGTCAAGATTCGTTCTATTTTCGAAGAGAACCGTCTTAGTTAAACTATCCTCAAGTATCGATTTACGCCCACAGCAGCGGTTAGAGAATCTATTTTCGCTTTACATGCGAAAATAGAAAACGCTAACCGCTGTCGATTTCCGAAATTAGCCAGCGGTTAGCGTTTCACGAATTTAGGCGTCTGGCGCAAGGAGTTAACCTGAATCACATACACTACTGCAGTAGTCAGAGCAGAATAGAAAACAGCCGCGCCGGCTCCCGGTGTAAAACTAAAGCCAATGAAAAAAAGAAGAAAAAAAGAAATAATTCTATTTTTCCCACGGGAGCTATACGAGGAAATGATGGATTTAGCTCAGAAAGGCACTAGGATGGCAGCAGAAAACATTTTTAGCGTCATGTTCACACCCAGAACCCGTCAACAACCATTCAACACCAGAAACGTATGCAGGCTCGACCGTTTTGGTAGTGATCGACGAAGATAGGGACGTAATCAACCGGACAGAAGCTTTTGCAACATCTGACAACACCTATCTGTCTTATTTTATTAATGAACTTGGAGTGGAACTGAAGTTTTGCCTAAAAATAACGGACCGACTGTCGTCGGGAGTGAAAAGTTGCTGTATTCTGTTGAAAAATGTCTGCTGATCGGACTAAAAACAAAAAATGTTCTGCCGGTGCCCAGAAACCCACTTCATACCTCAAATGCTTTTGAAAGTGCAAAAAACGGCACTATCCCATTTCACGGTGATTTTCATGGTTTAGGGGACTCAAGCAACTATTAGAGTATAGTGGACTCAAGACCTATTCTACTTTAGGGGACTCAACGCATCCGAACAGATTTGGCGCCCACCGCCACATTCCGTTTCGTACCTGTTTTAAATCGGCGCCCGTATCGAACAAAACATTAATTAGCGCTTTTCTACTATAGGGGACTCAAGCTATTTCAGAATAGGGGACTTTTCAGTTCTATTCTACTATAGGGGACTCAAGCTATTTCAGAATAGGGGACTTTTCAGTTCTATTCTACTAAAGGGGACTCAAGCTATTTCAGAATAGGGGACTTTTCAGTTCTATTCTACTATAGGGGACTCAAGCTATTCCAGAATAGGGGACTTTTCAGTTCTATTCTACTATAGGGGACTCAAGCTATTTCAGAATAGTGGACTTTTCTGTTCTATTCTACTATAGGGGACTCAATCTCTATTCTGGGATGCTGTATGTACATACAGTATGTACGTACGTGCTTACTATCAATGTTAAATTCATTGCGTTGATTTTGTGATTTTTAAATATTGCTGTTTCGTTGCAGACAGGCAGTGGCAGTGCCAGACACGAAAAACTGTAACAGCAAAGTATCAAACAAGGAAGAAAGCACTTAAACAAAAAATTCAGGCACACCAGGACATTGATCCATTCAAATGAAAGAGTAGTTCTTGCTTTCGAAATAGTTGATCAATCGATTCAATCCTTTATTACTCAAAAGCCTGTAATGCGCAAGGTAAATGATGCTACTCTCTGGGCCACTGCATTCGTCCAGATTCGCCAGCGCTTTGTCCAGACCCTCCAGTAACTGAATGGACATGGTCCACTTCTTGTTGGAGAGATAGGTTGAGCAGCTGGTTAGTTTCGAACACAATTTGCCAGCCAGAGACACTGATTGTCTGCAGATCCACCAACATTGGCGTTCGTTACCAACCCATACGGTGCACGGAAGTGTCTGTACCTGAAGCTCAGTCGTTCATACTTTAAGCAAAGAATATAGTCCTACCGGTTCCCAGTAATGTTGTACGAAGCCTGCCAGTTTGATATCTTCTTCTGCCTGCTCGCGTGACAGTGTACAGATCGGCATGAGTATAAGAATGAGAAGCTAGCATTAATAGTGGTTGCTTGGCCATAAACTGCACCAGCGCTCTGTTGTCTTCTGACATGGCAGCCTTTCCCTCCAAGTAAAAGGTAGCAGGCACTTTTCTTTAAAAAATACTGAATGTTGCTTGTTTTTGGCTGAGGGGATTTTTCTGATCCAAAATATAGTTTCAAAATTAGTTGCCTAGTTTTTAACATATGGGCTTTTTATGATTTTGGCAGAAAACTTTGTAATGAGAATATCTATAGGTTTCTCAAAAGGGCTATGTGATAAATCGTGCAAACGTACACATGTCCTGGATCTGTTGATTCGAAATAAAATCAATCAATCAATCAATCAAACGGCTGCACTTGTTGTAACATGCTCATTTCAAAGGTGACGCAATTCAGTGGCATGTAGGCTACAGAGCCATCAAATTTATATCACCTAATGCACTTTTCGCCGCTGATTACGAAGATGACATATGTTTTTCAATCTGACCGCTCCTGAGCTACTTCTGTAGTTTTTATCCCCTGGTCTGGTATTCAGACATTCATGCATTTCTGAAGGGAACCCTTTGTCAGTCAACAGTGTAGTCTATTTTGACCCGCTGAGGACAAAAACAGCCTTTGTTTTTCTCTATTCATTTTCAATTTTGAGATATTCAAACCAATTTTGCATTGATATTCGCATATCTCAAAAAGGAGCAATAATAGATTAAAACAGAGGCCATTTCTGAACTCAGCGGGTCAAAATAGGTCGGGTACACTATTGACTGACAAAAGATTCCCTTCAGAATGGCATGAATGCTGAACATATATTTCATGATTATGGCTTGTCACGGCATGTTTCTTAATGACTTCAGAGGTCCATAACTTGCGACTGAGTGGCCATAGCGCAAAAATATGAAATATTAAATAAAATTAAAAAAAATATATTCTGAATCAGCAGAGAAAACTGTACCAAATAGATACCACATTATACCCAGCTTTGACAGATAACTTATTGTCTCAGTCAGTACCATGGCAGGCATAAAAAGAGTACCAGAGCATAACAGGACTGGACCAATTTTTGAATGAACTACATGAAATGAAATAAATGAAAACAATCTGAACTAGACCTGTGTTTTATAACTGAATATAGGTGGTAAACTCTAGTACGTAGTACTCTGTATTGATCTGTTTAACAAGACTCATTTGTCCTTGGCAAGTTGGACACAGTTGCTCATTTGCTGTCAAGCCGAATCTGGCACACCATTGTAATGTTTTATCTCGCTTTTCTGCAAGGTTTGTACAACGGTCAATGACAGCAGTTAAAGATGTCCATGTGTAGTCAGTCAAAAGTATATCATCAGCTGGAAGAACATTTGCAACGATATGCAGTTTTTAATATCACACGAGGGCTCAGTATGTAGTCGATTTTAACTTAAAATCCACAGCACATAATATAGACATTCAGACAGAATAACAGATCAATATAACTGTTCAGACTTCAGATACAAGGTTTACAATAGTTATACCTGATAAATTTCTTCAAAGCTCAGCAGCTTGGTACATGAACATACATACTTTATGTTCAGCGTTCCAGAATAGAAGTCCAGTCCCCTATAGTAGAATAGAACTGAAAAGTCCCCTATTCTGAAATAGCTTGAGTCCCCTATAGTAGAATAGAACTGAAAAGTCTCCTATTCTGAAATAGCTTGAGTCCCCTATAGTAGAATAGAACCGAAAAGTCCCCTATTCTGAAATAGCTTGAGTCCCCTATAGTAGAATAGAACTGAAAAGTCCCCTATTCTGAAATAGCTTGAGTCCCCTATAGTAGAATAGAACTGAAAAGTCCCCTATTCTGAAATAGCTTGAGTCCCCTATAGTAGAATAGAACCGAAAAGTCCCCTATTCTGAAATAGCTTGAGTCCCCTATAGTAGAATAGAACTGAAAAGTCCCCTATTCTGAAATAGCTTGAGTCCCCTATAGTAGAATAGAACTGAAAAGTCCCCTATTCTGAAATAGCTTGAGTCCCCTATAGTAGAATAGAACTGAAAAGTCCCCTATTCTGAAATAGCTTGAGTCCCCTATAGTAGAATGGAACTGAAAAGTCCCCTATTCTGAAATAGCTTGAGTCCCCTATAGTAGAATAGAACTGAAAAGTCCCCTATTCTGAAATAGCTTGAGTCCCCTATAGTAGAATAGAACTGAAAAGTCCCCTATTCTGAAATAGCTTGAGTCCCCTATAGTAGAATGGAACTGAAAAGTCCCCTATTCTGAAATAGCTTGAGTCCCCTATAGTAGAATAGAACTGAAAAGTCCCCTATTCTGAAATAGCTTGAGTCCCCTATAGTAGAATAGAACTGAAAAGTCCCCTATTCTGAAATAGCTTGAGTCCCCTATAGTAGAATAGAACTGAAAAGTCCCCTATTCTGAAATAGCTTGAGTCCCCTATAGTAGAATAGAACTGAAAAGTCCCCTATTCTGAAATAGCTTGAGTCCCCTATAGTAGAATAGAACTGAAAAGTCCCCTATTCTGAAATAGCTTGAGTCCCCTATAGTAGAATAGAACTGAAAAGTCCCCTATTCTGAAATAGCTTGAGTCCCCTATAGTAGAATAGAACTGAAAAGTCTCCTATTCTGAAATAGCTTGAGTCCCCTATAGTAGAATAGAACTGAAAAGTCCCCTATTCTGAAATAGCTTGAGTCCCCTATAGTAGAATAGAACTGAAAAGTCCCCTATTCTGAAATAGCTTGAGTCCCCTATAGTAGAATAGAACTGAAAAGTCCCCTATTCTGGAATAGCTTGAGTCCCCTATAGTAGAATAGAACTGAAAAGTCCCCTATTCTGAAATAGCTTGAGTCCCCTATAGTAGAATAGAACTGAAAAGTCCCCTATTCTGAAATAGCCTGAGTCCCCTATAGTTGAATAGAACTGAAAAGTCCCCTATTCTGAAATAGCTTGAGTCCCCTATAGTAGAAAAGCGCTAATTAATGTTTTATACGATACGGGCGCCGATTTAAAACAGGTACGAAACGGAATTTGGCGGTGGGCGCCGAATCTATTCGGATGCGTTGAGTCCCCTAAAGTAGAATAGGTCTTGAGTCCCCTATACTCTAATAGTTGCTTGAGTCCCCTAAACCATGAAAATCACCGTGAAATGGGATAGTGCCCAAAAAACCGCACCTAAATGCGCCTCTCCGGCGACCTACTGCAGTAGGAAATAGAAAATTTTCTATTTAACTACTGCATTAGCTACTGCAGTCTACTGCAGTAGCGCAGCGGCGCGGGCGCGGGTGTTTATACTCCTACCGAAGACTACTGAAGGAGTCGGCCAACCTACTGCAGTAGCTCCTACTGCAGTGTAGCTACTGCAGTAGGAGTATAAACGCCGCTTAATTCCTGGCAGCTTCTTTTAACGTTCGGCAGGTTTTTATTTTCTTTCTGAACTCTTCCGTGCCCTATCAACCCAGTAATCATGCTTTATTCCTTATCCCGTATTGCGCAGTGTGAATGCATCTGCGATAAGCCCTTATCCACTATCTCTTATCCTTCATCTGCTATCCACTATCCCTTATCGCGCGCCAGTGTGAACCGGGCTTAAATGCGCCTCTCCGGCGACCCACTGCAATAGGAAATAGAACATGTTTTTACTATTATGCAGTAGCCACAGTACTGCAGTATGATTTTAAACAGCGCTTAACACTCTAAACTGAGCAAGTTGAGCATACTGCAATTTCCTTCTGTCGTTCAGATTTAATGCTATAATTAGAGTGCGAACAATACCTAAAAAACCCAATACCCCAATACCCAATACCCAATACCAATACCTGAGACCCCCAATACCCCAATACCCAATACCCAATGCCCAATACTTGTGTAGCTGGGCCAAAAATTTCATTTCAGTGGACAGGTACATTCTAGTTGTGTACACAAGATTTTGGCACCGCAATAAAAATTTTTAAGAGGCTGGTTGGGCCGCTGCCCAAGCAGAGCGAGAAAATTTTGAAAAATTAGCCTTTCAGAAAGCATTTAGAAGCCGTTTAAGCGAAAAATTAGCAGAAATTAACAGTTTTGGTACTTAATATTTCGTAATTCAGTCGTGATTTTTTTCCTAACTCCGCCGGAAATTGTGTGCACCACGGCAATAGCCATGATGGGTACAGTGCTAGTCTAGTACATTACGGTGACATTAATGTCACCATTTTTATTTCAGAAAATAATAGAGAAATTAATTACTGGTTAATTATTAATTAGCAGCGCTTAGAAAAGCGTACACTTTAGGAAATTCTACTAACGTTTAGTTGATTAGGCTGTCCATAAACGATGACATTCCAGACGGGGAGGGGGGTCGGCAGAAATGCGACGATAGACGACACACCAGGAGGCGGAGGGGTTAGCAAAGAGCAACGTCGCTTTTTTCGGAATTTTAGAGAACTTTGATTGTATTATTTTCAATTTAAGTACATTCTGTCAAAGGTTTCTACAATGCGGAAAAGCTTCCCAGAGTGGTTGTAGGGATTTATTCTATTGATTGCGCAGTATGCTAACAAGAAAACATGACAGTTCTATGTACTGTACTTTTATCGGGAGGGGGTAAACCGAAAACGACGTTGCCTTGGGGAGGGGATCCACAAGAAACGATACAAGGCGATTTTGGGGGGAGGGGGCCCCGAAAAATTTGAACGACGTCATTTATGGATGGCTCCTTAACGCGAAAACAGCTTACTAAACCGAATCATCGATCAACTTTTTCGATATTTTTCAGATCAATTTTTCAGGTCAACATCGATTTCTCTCTATTTTTAATTGTCCAATTTAGTATTGGGTATTGGGGGTAAAAACCCCAATACCCAATACCCAATACCCAATACCTGGAAACACCCCAATACACCCAATACCCAATACCGAATACCCAATACCAGTTCGCACTCTAGAATAATTACTTTTTCTTCAAATTCGGAATGGGATGGGAAGTGTATGCTGAGTTTGGGGAAAGTTCAGAGTCTCCGATCAGCAAACTACATTTTGGCATTTTCTACTCGCTGTATGCAAATTTCGACGCGCAAGGCGCTTTGCTGTGTAGGACTGGCGGCAAGCCCGCCGATAAACCGACAATGCGAAGGTAACCGCTGTATGTAGGCTTTTTCGTTTAGTTAGTACGTAGGGGAAAAAGTTTTCAGGTAGGGGGATTTGGTAGGGGTTTTTAGATTTTGGTAGGGTGAAGTAAGGGTTTTTGCATTCAGTTACACAAATGAATTTTTAGTTATTTGAAAAGGTTTTTACATCATACCACGAGTAAGGATGCAAATGGTATAAAAAATACCAAATACCAAATACCAGATGGTATTTTCTATACCAAATAATTACAAATAGTTGATAAACAGGTCTCTAGCTGTTTGGAATGAGCGCAAAGTCATACTTTTTGTTTTTTTCAGCAAAAATATATAAGTTTTGCCTCAGTGGAAGAGTTTTTGTTGCATCTAAAAGAAATCTAGTCATGCCGAGAAAGAAAACGAGCAGAATTTGATGGTTTTTCACTTACTCGGGAAATGGGCAAGCACGTTGTGACGTTTGCGGTCTAGGCTCGGTCTCGATAAAGGGGCCGTCCATAAACGACGTCGCACCAAAATCCCGATTTTTCGGACCCCCCCTTCCCTCAAAATCGCCTTGCGTCGTTTCATGGGGGCCCCCTCCCACTTTTTGAGAATTTTCCATGAGTGGTTGTTTGTTATAAGCTAAACTGGTCAGAATTCTTTATTGTTTTGTTGCTCAGAAACGGCAAAGAGACGTTGTTCTGCGTATCTGCATTGTTGAACTTTTAGTAAATTAGAAATAAAGAGAAAACTCTGAACAGAAGAGCTCTGACATGGTATACAGTCGCAAAATATGCAGAATTTATCGCTGAAAAGCTAACTGTTTAGTTATTTAAAGTATTTGGTATTATTTGGTATGAAAAAATACCAAATACCAAATAATACCAAATACCTAGAAAATACCAAATAATACCGAATAATACCAAATAATACCGGATACCATTTACATCCCTAACCACGAGTAATGAATTGTAAAATTCTGGGCACTCGAATAATGCGTGCTTTTCAATTTTTAATTTTAATGAATTGACTTGCTTTGAATGGGTTCTCAAGGGCTAAGTTTCAAAAATTTTCTCGTCCTTGTTTGGGCGACGACCGCACCAGACCTCTTTTTTTACAGCTACGTACTAAAACTGTTGTTAATTTTATGCCCAGAATATGTTTTAAATGCGCTCTTAACATACATGCAACAGGGGGTCTGCCCCCACCCGACTTAGGTCAGACCCCCGAATGGGGACCCCCTCCGATTTTTTTGGCAAGTAATTTTTTGAGCAAATTTTTACGATTTTTTACAATTTCAGACACAAAAATTTCCAAAACCGCCGGCAAAACAAGACTAAAAAGCTGTGTTTCAGCCCAAATTAGCGATTTTTGGCGAGCGATTTTTTCGATTTTTGAGCGTTTTTAGTGCCCAGCCCCCCTCCCAAAATTTTGGCTGAGACCCCCCGGCCGGCGCCAGACCCCCTCCCCTCCCCGTTCGGCGGTTGATCTGTTATATGTATGGCTCTTCAGGCTAATTCTAATTTTTAAAATTTTCTGGCCCAGGTAGGGCCACTGCCACTTTTCAAGTATGACATTTCTCATTAGTGAGAGGATTTTGTGAAAAAGTCGTCAGAGGGTTTTTGGCTTTCGTCAGGGGATATCTGGCACCCAAATTGGTCTTCATGGTGTAAGAGACCTCAGTTTCTTAAATGCAAATCATTCAAAGTCCCAGATTTACCATACAGTATTTCTTGCTTCTCTCTGCCTTGCTGTTAAGAACTGAAGAAGGTTTAGAGCGCGCAGTTTACTTTTTAAAAACACATTTTAACTGAATTTTATGTATTTAGTTCCTTGATATGCCTTGCTTTAGTGGCTGTTATAGTATTAGTTTAGAACTACGTAGGTTTAGCTCACAAGAATTTAACGTCAATACGTTAAAAACACCGCAATTTTGTGCCTTTTTAGGGTAGGGATTTTTGGTAGGAGTTTTTAAAAACAGTAGGGAAAAGTAGGGGTTTTTGTTGAAAAGTTTAAGTGAGGGATTGGGTTCCGAAAACCTGGCAACCATGGATACCGAATTAGTTTAGTAGGTTAGTTAGACTTTGTACGTAAGCGTGCCGTGTGTGCGTGGCGTGGCCTATGTGTGTATGGCTCATCATTTCATCTGGATCTGGCTGCCTTCCAATCCAATTTTACTTAGTTTCCCTTTTCTTTTCTGTTTTTTTTTCTTAAAAATTCGCCGGCTTAACTGACTTTTAGGGTCCCTAAAGCCCGGTTCACACTACGAAATAGAAATAAGAAATAGCGGCCTTATTTCTTATTTCGTACCGGTTCACACCTACGAAGTAAGAAGTAAGAAATAAGAAATAGCCACGAAATAAGAGTTGCGCCGTGCTCAACTTTTTTCATCTGAAATAAGAGTTTTCTTTCACTTTAAGCGTATAGCATGTCATAATAAAGTCTGAAACGACTGTCTAAAGACGAAAAGCGGTCAGAAACCTATAAGCACTGCCTATAAACGTACAAACCAAGGTTTTTTCAGCAGTTGCCTGCTGTTTTACATAGAAATTATGATCTTAAGTAGATTATTGACAAGTTTCAAGGCATTTATGGCCTGTTCACTGCTTTTCGGATTGGATATACCCGTTCTTGACTGTGCGACTTGCAGTTGACTGCTTATGTTCAAAGAACCTGCAAAAAAATGCGATAAATGCGTACCATCATTTAAGTGTTTTTGGTGTTCCGCCGGTCTACTATGACCATAAATCGCTTAGTTTCCAAAAATTGCTAAGACGAAAAGATTTCTGACGCTTACTATACACTGCAGCTGATTTTTACTGTGCTGATTTCTTATTTCTTATTTCGTAGTGTGAACGCTCTGCTTATTTCTTATTACAGACGCCTTATTTCTTATTTATTACTTCTTATTTCGTAGTGTGAACCGGGCTTAATGAGGGCGTATATCTCAGGATCTAAGCAGAGCACAAATGAAAATTTCAGCAGTCTTTTAAGAATTTATTGATCTTTCATTTAAAAAAGGATTCATTGAAATCCGTTGAGATTTGCAGTTGCTACAGCGAATAGGCAAAACTGACTTTTCGGGGTCCCTCCAATATACCTACTGTAGAGATGCAACCGTAAAGAAAAATACCGGATACCGGATAGTGTTTCGGATCTGAAAAATACCGGATTATCCGGTATTATCCGGTATTTTAACCGGATAAATACCGGATAGTGTTTGTGAGCTAAAAATACCGGATTACGGTTGCATCTCTAATTATACCTATATTAATTAATCACTTTCTTGCTTAGGCTCAGGCTTAGGCTTAGGCTCAGGCTAAGGCCTAGGAGTCAACTGAATATGGTAGATAAAATTGAAATCTTTGTTAGGGACCCCTAAAAGTCAGTTTTGCCACCGCCGTAGCAACTGCAAATCTGAACGGAACTGAATGAATCCTTTTTAAATGAAAGATAAATAAATTCTTAACAAATTGCTGAAATTTTCATTAATGTGCTCTGCTTAGATCCTGAGATATACGCCCTCATTAGGGACCCCTAAACGTCAGTTTTGCCAAATTGGCCATCTCCGCTTACCTCAAGTACCTGTCCTATGTCTAATAGGTGGCTTTCTATCATCTGCAGCAACTACTGTACGTACAGGTCGGTCTGCTGTTTACTGTGCGCAAGGCAAGGAAGGGAAAGCAATGACTGATTGGATTCACTGTAATTCCTGTGGTGCACAACCATCTGGAGGGCCAAAATTTTACCTAACATCGTGCGGTCACATTTTCTGCCAAGGATGTGTTCAAAAAGGTAAAAGTGGAAGTAACCAGTAGAGAGTTGAGGTTGTGACTAAGGCGAAATTTAAACACAGCGATTTTTTAAATTTAGCTTTGACGATATTAGTACCTTAATAGCTAATTTTAGTATAATAGCCGATTAGATAAGTAATCATGAGCCTTGCAAGCCTTACGTATGCGTCTAGAGTACAAGGTGGACCTAATTTGGGTCGGTCTCCAGAAAATCATCCTAAACCTTAACAATAGGTAAAAAATCGATCCGGATTTTTTGAAGAACTGTACAGTGGGGGTGACTTTTACTTATTCTCTGCAAGTCTCGTCGTTCTATGTTAGATATGTGCCTAAAATGGCTAATTTTCAAAGTGTGTCACACTACCAGCAGAAAAAACTCGAGAAAATCGATTTCTTCAAAACTATGGCGTTTAAGAGCCGGTCTCTGACAGCGTCGACCCTGTCTCCCATGCCCTATTGAGAGTTGAAATTTTGACTTTCACCGATTCCGCCCAAATTTGGTGTGGTAGTAGTAGCATCTGATGAGTTATACTGGACCTGCAAAGATTAGTTCGATTCAACGCTCCAGAGTGGAATAATGCGCTCCGGAAATTTTCGCTCCTTAACTATGGGACGAAAAATTTGGAGCTTATTTTCTCGGGAATTAGTGCGAGTTGCGAATTAATATTTGGGGCTTTTATTAGTTGCTTGAATGTCTCTCAAACGCACTGCTTAGATTTACAAATTTCGGAAAAAAATTATTTTCGACCCCCTTTGACCCCATAAAACCCCCCAAAATCCCCCCAGACTGAGCTTTTTTATTTCAGAACTTTGTAGCGCTATTATTTCTGCATTTATTGGTGTAGCCAAATTTGGCATTTGGGCTGCGGAAGAGCGTCATTTTTGGCCTCAAAGAAATTTTATCCAGTCAGAAAACTGCACAGGTTGACCCAAAAATACAGGAATTTACTTCCAGCTTTTGATTGAGAAGTCGGATCTCTTAGGCTTCGGTCTCATTTGAAAGAGCGCGCCCTGGCCGATCGAACAGTCGCCAGCCAAAAAGCCAAAAACAAACCACACAGTCCGGTACTGAAAGAGTCTATAATGAGCACATTCAGCACATTGCGCTTTTCTTCCCTTTTTGAGTTTTTAAGAGCCAGTTCACGAGAGAATCGACCACGTATGTTTGTTTGTTTGTTTGTTTGTTTGTTTGTTTGTTTGTTTGTTTGTTTGTTTGTTTGTATGTATGTATGTATGTATGTATGTATGTATGTATGTATGTATGTATGTATGTATGTATGTATGTATGTATGTATGTATGTATGTATGTATGTATGTATGTATGTATGTATGTATGTATGTATGTATGTATGTATGTATGTATGTATGTATGTATGTATGTATGTATGTATGTATGTATGTATGTATGTATTACGCAAATTTTGTTTAGACCATTCATTAGAAACTGCAAGGTCACAGACCAACACAGACAAAAGAGCAAACCCAAGAATGTCTATAAGGTCTAAAAGATCAGTCAAGCAGATCATCTGTCTCTGTTGCACCACAGTTCATCCTTGTTTATGTATTCATCACGCTGTACAAAAATGTAGTCATCAGTATCTTGGGGCTGTTCAACATAAAGTTCATCTTCATCCTCAAGGACTAAAACACAATGGCCAACTAAACCATGATGGACTAGCAATTCATTGAACAAATACTGGGTTGCAATTACTTTCAGTTCGCTGCCGCTTTTGTACAGGGCCGTTTGGCCTAGCCTCACAGACAGAATGAGAAAGAAATCGATACTGTAGAAGCAGTCAATAGTCTAGACTAGTGTACTGCAGGATGTGAACCGCTAGAATCTGGCTGGGCTTTGTGTGAGTCTGCACCAAACATTAGGTCCAACTGGAACCAAATGTTCTGGTTATGAAAAGTTTGATGAAGGTCGTGCACAATGAATGAAGCATAATTCCGGGACATTGACAAAAGAAATACCTTATGTTCTGGATGTATATGGTAATTACATGCAACTATAGCAGATGAATCTAGGCTGCCACTATAGACAGTAGATGGTTTATAATTACTAATCGTGCATGTTTATGTTTCAGATAGCTCTGCACTTCATTTCCAGCCAGATGAGTACCTCACAGAGCAGCAAATTATGTCAACCTTTTCCCGAAAAGCTCGAAATGGTGGCAGGGGAACCAGGCCAAAAGGCCCTGCACAAAAGCGGCAGCGAACTGAAAGTAATAGCAACCCACTATTTGTTCAATGAATTGCTAGTCCATCATGGTTTAGTTGGCCATTGTGTTTTTAGCCCATGAGGGTGAAGATGAACTTTATGTTGAACAGCCCCAAGATACTGATGACTACATTTTTGTACAGCGCGATGAATACATAAACGATGAGAACTTCAAAACCGTTGAGGATGAACTGTGGCGCAACAGAGATGGATGATCTGCTTGACTGATCTTTTAGACCTTATAGACCTTCTTGGGTTTGCTCTTTTGTCTGTGTTGGTCTGTGACCTTGCAGTTTCTAATGAATGGTCTAAACAAAAATTGCGTCATACATACATACATACATACATACATACATACATACATACATACATACATACATACATACATACATACATACATACATACATACATACATACATACATACATACATACATACGTGGTCGATTCTCTCGCGAACTGGCTCTTAAAAACTCAAAAAGGGAGGAAAAGCGCAACATGCTGAACGTGCTCATTATAGACTCTTTCAGTACCGGACTGTGTGGTTTGTTTTTGGCTGGCGACCAACTGTTCGATCGGCCAGGGCGCGCTCTTTCAAATGAGACCGAAGCCTAAGAGATCCGACTTCTCAATCAAAAGCTGGAAGTAAATTCCTGTATTTTTGGGTCAACCTGTGCAGTTTTCTGACTGGATAAAATTTCTTTGAGGCCAAAAATGACGTTGTTCCGCAGCCCAAATGCCAAATTTGGCTACACCAATAAATGCAGAAATAATAGCGCTACAAAGTTCTGAAATAAAAAAGCGCAGTCTGGGGGGTATTTTGGGGGGTTTTATGGGGTCAAAGGGGGTCGAAAATAATTTTTTTCCGAAATTTGTAAATCTAAGCAGTGCGTTTGAGAGACATTCAAGCAACTAATAAAAGCCCCAAATATTAATTCGCAACTCGCACTAATTCCCGAGAAAATAAGCTCCAAATTTTTCGTCCCATAGTTAAGGAGCGAAAATTTCCGGAGCGCATTATTCCACTCTGGAGCGTTGAATCGAACTAATCTTTGCAGGTCCAGTATAACTCATCAGATGCTACTACCACACCAAATTTGAGCAGAATCGGTGAAAGTCAAAATTTCAACTCTCAATACCAAGGGTCGATCGGCCCAGAGACCGGCTCTTAAGCTTGTGGCAGTTGTCTAAATTCAAGCTCTTTCCTTTCGTAACTTGGAGTCTCTGAGGCCTTATTCCGAATATAGGGAGTGAAAAGTCTGTCTGCGCACTGGGGAAATCCGTTTCTCCGTTTCGCTTAGTGGCTGGAGGAAGTGGTTCATACCATTAGATAGCTCTTGAATTTAGACAACCGGTTAACACATAGCCCATCCCCAATCGCTATTTCTCTTGCCGCCATAAAGCAAAGAGTAAGGTATTTTAAATTGAAGTGCCCACGTGCTCCCAACGAGAGGTACTTAATAAAAATTGGTGTTGGAAGAGTGAGATTAATAAAAAATAATCGTTTTATCACATTTTTACCGCAATAAAATCGCTTTATTCCAACGAAAATTTCCGCCACGCGAGGGCTCAAACCGACCGAAATTAGGTCCACTTCTTTGCGCAAAAACGCTCAACCGTAGGCGAAAACAGACGCATTACTCGCGCATCATGAACATCTGTTCAAAATAGTTTGGTGCGTTGGATAACCCTTGAATTTAGACACTTTTCTGTGAAACGGGCATTTTTATACGTCAACGTAGTAGAGAGTAAGAATTGAAAAAGTCGGTTTTTCGACCCAAACGTCCACCCACATACTGTAGCAGCCTGGAAATTAAGTTTAAGCTTGAAACCTACCTTTTCCAGAAAAATTTCAGCCAGATATTTTCCAATGTTGGAAAGTGTCAGAACTGCCAAATCTTACATAATCATAAATACGAAGACCAATCTTTATGCCCGCAATTAAGTATATGTATCATTTAGCATTCCTTACAAACCTGAAGGTAACCATAATGAGTCGGAAAAATCTGAGCGGGTGGGAGAGGAGGTCGTCGTCTTGGGATCCTAAAAAGACCAAGAATTGCTGTAAAATTGACTGTTTTGCGTTCTATTTTGATTTCTTAGTATACTAAATTTAGTTTAGTGCCGCTTGCTTAACCTTTTAAAAACTTTGATTTCAATATTTTTCTATTTTTTCCTACTTGACAGTTACCTGGTAATGGTTTAGGTAGTGCTCAGCCGCATTGCAAGATGTGTCAGGCGCAGACATCGGTCACCGAAATCAACAGCAACGTAAGTGATGAGTGTCACCGTTGCTGTGTCACTGCATGCGTTGCTGTTTAAGCTGCCTTCGGACGTTCAGATGTTTTTCCTGTCCCCTGATCAGGCGTCCAATCGCCAGCAAAAACAACTCCGGCAGGTTTTGCAGTTTCAAGAGAAGCAGCGAGCTCGCTTGCTGAAAGCCAGAGCAGAACAGGTAACAGTAGCCCGATACCGGCGACTCGAGTCAGTCTCGGTGGGGAACACCCCAAAACCCTGTATGTGCTTAATGATTAAGTCAGTCATACATGTACTACGTACGTAACGTGGCTACTCTTGGAAAGGAACGATTATTATTTTCAGATACAACATGGCAGTAGAATGATCTCTAAAATGCAGCAAAGCTTGAAAGAAGCGGCTCAATTAAGAGAGTAATTTGCATACGATACACTTCTCACTGTGGCTGGAGCAACCAGACATATCATCTACTGTATGTTGCAGGCAGAACAAAAGTCTCAAAGAGCAACTCCGTTTGATTCAGACTCAGAATCATGCACTTCAAAATCAAGTGAAACAGTTGGAAAGAACAACGCCGTCAGTATTTGTTACGCTTTTAGGAGAATAGGTTTTGCTGTTTTAGCGGTCGCTCCAAGTCTCCGGCTGGTCTGCAGTCCGCGCAACAGCGCAAATCGCCGGCTGCATTGCTGCTGGGAAGCGGCGGTACGATTCGTTCTTTGTTTAACGCTAGGCAGCCAACTTTATATTCAAGTTGGTCTACCGTTTAGCTTCCGGTAGCCGGTAGCATATTGAGTTAGCTAATACAGTCAGGCACTTAACGCCGTTTATGGTACCGACACCAAATATGGTACCGGTACCTAGGCTACTGGAACAAATGGTACCGCCACATTCGGCCCACTGTGGCTACAGGCCGCGAACGTGAGGGTACCGTGGTGCCTACGTAGTCTGGTAGGGTAGGCTAGCGAGGCGGGCAAGCACCGAGTACAGTTACCAAAACGGCGTTGTGGCCTGACTGGTTTACGCTCAATTGGTCGCCATCGATTGGTCGCCGTTTGACTGGTCGCGATTGATTGACCATTTGAATTGGTCGCGGGCTTAATTGGTCGCCAGTTCAACTGGTCGCCGGCCGACATCGGTCGCCGTTTGATTGGTCGCCTATTTAATTGGTCGTCATTCCACTTCCCTGGTCGCCACTTTCTTTGTAATTTTAAAACTTCTAATGAACCAGAAAATCAATACGACTCGTACCAAGAACGCTACAAAATCTAATAGCCAGCACTTAGCTTTGTAGTTTTAGAAGAAGGCCTGCTTTAGCGTAGGCTTTTTCGCCACAATTTATTTGTGGAACGGCGCATAAAACTGTTCGACGATTACCGAATCCGGAGTTTCAAGCGTCAACGCTATACTTCACACGGCGACAAGCATGATGGCGTAGCAGGACACTCAAATTATGTGGAAGTGGTTTCCTGAGGCCGTACACCTTCTCAATCCGTGCGAGCGCGTGCTGCTGCGCGTGAACGAGCACGGGTTATAGTAAGTATATACATGTGGTAACGTCTGCCTCCCCGTATACATTTTAATTCTTCGCTCATTTATTTCAATAACTCATGCTCGACCCTCGTAAAAACAGCTTTGGCAGGGCCTTGGCCTTTGCAGAAAAAGTTACAAAGAGTTTTCGGAAAAAACGGAGTGGACGCGAAATTGCCTTAGTTTTCAGTGAGTCGCAAAAATGACGTAATCATCTGGCCGTTTTTCTACCCTCCCCTTGCCATTGGTTGTCACCAGCTCTTCCAACCCCCTCTCAAATAGAAAAATGACGTCACTGTTTTCCAACCCCGAATTTGCAAAAATGCCTCCATTCAAATGAGCAAGTTTTTGGGACAATAGTTTTTAGATTCGTCCTAAGTTTACATTGCCCGTATTTTGAACTGTTTGTTTTTTAGAAGATTTTTTCGCTAATTTTAGAGAAAATCAACTAATCTATCACAATTCTTGTGAAACTTGACATCGGTTGTCATCATTGGCAAACCCCCTACCCCTAGCCCTAACTGATGACGCCATTTATTAACAGAACCATATCTTGCCCAACCAGCTACGATCTGGCATGGCGCATATCATACCAACTCGTACACAAAGCAGCGACCAATCATCGAGGAATGGCGCGACCAGTTAAATAGGCGACCAATCAAATGGCGACCAATCCAAACCGGCGACCAGTTAAACTGGCGACCAATTAAGTTCGCGACCCATTGAAGTGGCGACCAATCGATCGCGACTAATCGAATGGGGACCAATCGACCGCGACCAATTGATAGGTAATCGTCTGACTATGGTAACCAGAATTTAGAAGTCGGTGTCCGATTCGATCGAGTCTTGGTATTCAGACCCAACATTGAAAGTTTGGCGTAGAGAGGGCTGTAAGTTGGTACACTAATACTTCTTGATAGAGTTATTCAACTGCTGCTGAGGAATTCCCAATTCGACGCTCCACGCTCGAGATATAAGCCCGCGAAAATCGGCTTCCTTAACTATGGGACGAAAATTTCCAACTTGAATTTCTTTCTTACTGACAAGGGTTGTGACTTAAAAATTGGGGCTTTTAGGTAACTTTTCAAGTGAGATTAAGAATCTTTAGTCCAAAATTGTATTCGATGAAAAAAATTTGTTTCGCCCCCTTTGGAGCCCCCCAGCTCGACTGGAACCCCCCTAGATGCACTTTTTATATTTTAGAATTTCGTAGCGCTATTCAAGACCTACATTTTGGTATAAAATATTCAGGATTTGAGAGGTAGGTTTTTGAGAAAATTTGCTTTGAATGTCCAAAACCTGGAAAAATCGCCAGCTTTTCAGTGTGCTCGGAAATGTCGCAAACAGTTCTCCTAGCCTTTCGATCGTAACTGAGACCTAAAGATGAGGGCTTGCTAGCTAGCTTTCCGAGTTAGATTAAAGATTTTCGGTCCAAAATTGTTTTCGATGAAAAAAATTTTTCGCCCCCCTTTGGAGCCCCCCAGCTCGACTGGAACCCCATAGATGCATTTTTTTATTTTAGAATTTCGTAGCGCTATTCAAGACCTACATTTTTGGTATAAAATATTCAAGATTTGAGAGGTGAGGTTTTCGAGAAAATTGACTTTGAATGTACAAAAACCTGCTTTTTGTCCCTATTGTCTGGCGATTTTGTTCATTCAAAAGTCAATTTTTCTCGAAAACCTACCTCTCAAATCTTGAATACTTTATGCCAAAATGTAGGTCTTGAATTGCGCTACTACAATACAATTCTAAAAGTGCATCTAGGGGTTCCAGTGCGAGCTGGAAATTAGGGGGGGGGGGCCGCCGTCAGATACAAAATTTCGGTCTAAAATTCTTAATCTGTTTGAAAGTTTACCTAAAAGCCCCCGCACTTTCTAGGATCCCAACCCTTGTCGGTAAGAAGAAATTCAGAGCTGGATATTTTCGTCCCATAGTTAAGCCAGCTTCGATGCTCGACGAGCGATACCTCGTATGCGTGGGAGCAGTTCCGGAATGATGGGAATTTCTCGGCTGGCAGTTGTCAGATGACTCATCATCAGTGTTGCCGAGTTCAAGTGTGCCAGCTTACGAGCCGCTCCACGCCAAGACTTTCAATTTTTGGGTCTGAACGAGAACGAGGGACAAGACTCGATCGATTCAGACACTGACTCTTAATAGAAGGCAATGTAGTATTTGAGCTTCTTGAATTACTGTCGGTCTCTTTCTGTTTGCGTGGCAGATGTCATGTGTTCTAGGTTGTGTTGAACAGTCTGAACATGTGCGGACGTCCGTCTGACTGCAGTCCGTCAGCGGTCAGCGAAGTGACAACTCCTCGAATGCTTGGTTTAGACGCTCGCAGATCCAGTGGCTTCCAGTGGCCGCGCAACAGTCCAACCGTCAACAAAGGCGCCACCAGAACTCCCGCTGCCGCTGCTACAGGTACTTACATACGTTTACGTATAATTAAGAATTTGTTATGGAGCATTTATTGCAAATCTTAAACGCCATGAAATCGATCCGATATAGCTTGGGGCCTGTACGGCCCATCGATCAGACCAACATGTCCATTTCGTGACCCCATAGCAATGGAATCAGTGGGGTACAGCGCGGTTTCCTTTTTCTTTGGCCAGCTTTATAAATCAAGCTTTTCACGGTTAAATTCAGTGAGTGCACTTCTGGCATGCAAAATGACAAATGTTTAATCACCACAGGGTACGTATGTAGCAAGTTGGATTGGTCTTTCGCAGTCGGACGATTTTTATCGTTAATTTAAAAAGCCTCTTTTTCGTTTGACCTCTAAACCGTTCTTGATATTTTCTGTAAACATTCTCTTTTACAAAGTCTTTGGATCGGTCTGAGAGAGTTAACTCAAGAGTGTTGGAGTTCAATTTTTTGCTGATGTCAAGGGAACCGTATTGAATGAAAGAGAAAAAGTTAGGCATGTGCAATGGCCTAGATGGGAATTGTTGGGCTTTGGTCGTAAGATTGCGAGTTCACTGACACGCATCTTCACTTCGTTACTGTCATCATGCCGTTTAAACGCTTACAAGACATGGTGTCCTTCCTTACTTTACAGTAGTAGTGTTGTCCTACAGTACATCGTCCATGTTTGACTCTCTAAATTTTGCCGGTAACTAGAACCATTGGTGTCCTTGAGTTTGTTTTCCGAGTTTTGGTCATGTAGTTAAAGAAACCGTATTCCCTAATTGACATGAGTATAGCATAACCTTTAAGTGGTAGTAGTAGTAGGAGGCTAGCGGAAGACGCCCAGGCATGAAGCGAGAGACGGAAAGGATGGAAGCCGAAAGACTTAAATAGTTGAGAAAGGTAACGGAAGCGAGGACAATGCGGAGCAAGTGGTAATTGATGGCGGCGTATTGCACACCAGAGAGGTAGACGGATGCTAGAAAGTTTACAAACTGAGCGATAGTGGTGGAGTGGGATTGTGGTGTTGTGCAGGACACCAGCGATGCCACCCGGTAGGCCGAGCTACTGTTTAACGGTGCCAGAGGCAAACTGGACTGGAGAAACGCTTTCTGTTCTGAAAAGATACCGGAAATTCGCCAGGCCGTCGGGGCCAGGAACCCATGAGTCAGCAGAGGGATTCCGGTTCACCTGGAGTTTGGGTGACTGGGGCAGCAGCAGACGGGCGGCAGTCGGTCAGAGACCTCAGCAAGAGAGTACTGTGATCCTGTTTATTCCATCCAGTTCGGAGCAGACATGGGCTAACTTTTCAGCCGAAGGGGGTAGAATTTTCAATTGCTGATGGGGAGCTGATGGGGGTAGAAGCGCCTGAGGGGGTGGCTGAGGAGATGGTAAGCCAAAAAGTTCAGTTTTTTTTTGCTAAAATCAAGGTTTTTCCCTGTTTTTCGTTAAAATAGGTTAAAATAAGCTATTCTGTGCTCATTTGCACCTAATCTAAGCATTATTTTACCACAATTTTCTATACAAAATTCTTGCAAAAAATCTTCATGGGGGTAGCGACGGCCTGATTGGGGTAGCTGGTCAGAGTCTGATGGGGGGTCAACCCCATCAGCAGCCCTTTGCCCATGTCTGGTTCGGAGGACTGTGATTTCACTAAAATCAACAATTTTCCGTATAATACATACAATGTACAGTGGGTGTACGTGTACAGCAAATCGCAGGTGCAAACTTTGTACCACTACTACCGTATTTTCTGCAGATACCAATCAAAATCAGCAGCAAACAATGCCGTTCGCTAGCCTGACCAATCAAAATCGCTGAGTGTCTTGCCTAGAGAGAAGGAGTCGAAGTTCTTCTTGTTGAGTTGGCTTTGATTTTGTTTCGTTAGCTTTTTTGTTGGTTCGTTTTGTTTGCGATCTAGTGTAATATTAATGGTGCAAGGATTTTGAAAAGAAAATCTTAGAAATGTTCGTGTTCCCCTTCACAAAGCGCTCGGTCGTCTGTTGCACGGTTCTGGGTGGTGTTAGTTGGGCGTATTATTCCGAAAATGGCTTCTTCGTGTTTCAGAAAGAACGGTTCGAGGATGTGGCTGTAGATTTTCTCGGCACCTTTTGTATGCGGCACAGCCAGATAGAGCAAGAAAGCGCATTTCACTAGGTAGTAAAACGGGCACCAGCTCAGCACTTTTTCGCTTGCGAAGTCAACCAAACTAAAATAGAGTCGTCTGT
>JASANB010006254.1:0-43583 GCA_030248155.1 Sabatieria punctata
ATTCGATTCAAACTGGGTTCCTGCCTGCTTGGACTACGTAATTCTATTCGAAACTGGGTTCCTGACTGCTTGGACTACATAATTCTATTCGAAATCAGTTCCTGCCTGCTTGGACTACGTAATTCTGTTCGAAACTGGGTTCCTGACTGCATGGACTACATAATTTTACTCGAAACCGGGTTCCTGACTGCTTGACTACATAATTTTATTCGAAACTGGGTTCCTGACTGCTGCTTGGACTACACAATTTCATTCGAAACTGGGTTCCTGTCTGCTTAGACTACGTAATTTCATTCGAAACTGGGTTCCTGACTGCTTGGACTACATAATTTCATTCGAAACTGTGTTCCTGACTGGTTTGACTTGCAATTCCATCCGAAGCTGGGTTCCAATCATGCTTGGACTCTTCATTGCTATTGCAAACTAGTTTCTAACTGCTTGTGGCAGTTCATGCTATTTAGCTGGATTATTATGCTCTAACTATTCATTCCGACAACCAGACCCCCTTACCCAACGACGGCCATAACCGCCAAAGATCAACAAACCGAGTCAACCTCTCTAATTCAGGTTTTGATCCGTACATGGGCCGGAAAATCCGGAGGGGGGTATGGAGACCTCGGGGGGGGGGGTCCCGAAAAAGGCCAAATAAACGCCTATTTTGCCTTAAATAAGTGAAAATTTCCCCCTCCGGGAGGAGGTGGCGGAGGGGGATATGGCCGGCCGAGGGGGAGGGGTATACCCCTCTACAGAATCGTTTATCGTCCATCTAACTCTGGGGGTGCCTATCTTTCGGTAAGAAATGGTGTGATGCCTAACTTAACTGTTCATTCATAAGAAAATGTGTAGGGTCCGGTCTGATTAGGTATTTCACAGAATTTAGTTAGACTGGCTGTGTGTAAGTTAGATTCTTTACTGGAAGTACAGCTAAAATTTACCTTGTGTACGTGCCTAGTAAAGGGCATTTCTCAAATAGCCGTTTTTTTTTGAGCAAATTCGAAATATTCTAGCACTACAAAACTAAAAGAAGTGATTGAGTGAGCTCAGCTTCCAATTTAGGGGTCTGGCCATCGAGAGTTGAAATGTGAAGACCTGTTCTGTTTGTACGTGTGCATGTTTACCATTTTATTATTACTACAGAATTGCTTGATATTTGAACCACATGTTTTCACGTAAAATACCAATGTTCTCTTTAGAAAGCAGAATGCTTCGTTCTCCACACAAGCCATCACAAGCTCATCAGTTTAAGCAGCATTGCCCATGCAGCACCAGATCACAAAATTCAACCACCATTATGTTGGTATCGGAGAACGGCGGAAGTTCGACAATGTACAAGAATCTATAAGTTGGGACCGAGGATTTTTTAGAATTGTAATAAATCAAACCGACTAGAAACGTTCATGGGTATTTTGGAGTTTTGTGTGAACGTAAGGAGCCCGCTGTGCATCGCCAAACCACAAACTTCGCAGTAGCTCAGAACCGAGCAAACCCGGTATGTGCTTGTCTGGCGGTTGTTTTCAAATTACGTGTTTGTATGACATGCTTCCCATCCATTAAAAGCTTGTCCGAGAAGGCGTAGTAGTATAAAAAGAACATGTTGGGATGAATGAGTAGGGATAAAAAAATTGAGTCAAAAAAATATAAAGGCGGAAAGTTAAAGGTGAATTAGCTTAGTAGTAAAGTTTGGCAAGATAAAAGAAAGCAAAAGCGGAAAATTGAGATATAAAATAGAAAGAAAACAGAAAAAGGTGACGATATTTTTGAAAATTAGTAGATAAACTGAATAATATTGAAAAAAAAAAAATTTTGGCTATTGTTTTAGGGCGGTTAAATGTGCGGAGGGGCTTAGTAAGCGATTCGATTTAAATGGTTGGGCTGTAAGTTGATGAATTTTTAGGTTTATGAATAGGGAGTTGGAGTAAAGGGTGGTGGAAAGGGAATAATTTAGGTTTTTGAGCCCGAGGTTGAAAATAAGAGAAGGGAAATAAAGGTTTGGAAGAAAGGCACCGTGAAAATTTTATTGTCGAATTTTGGAGAAGGGGTAAGTGTGGACTTGAAGCTATTTTAGAGCTGGGAAATATAAAGTGGAGATTGGGTGATTTTTGTGGAGTAAAATTTAAAAATAATGTTTAGATATTGATTTTAGGGAAGATATAAAAGTTTTGGTGAAACATAAAAGTTGTTTGAGGGGCCCCTGTGTTAGTAAAGTTACAGTGGCGGAGAGTGTAGGGATGAAATGGAGTAAGTGAGAGGCGGAGATGCAGGGGGGGGGCGGCCAGGAGACCCCCCCCCGGAGCCCCCCGACTATTTTCGACCCCCCCCCGTTTTGGCAAGTACTCCGAGCAATTTTTTGGGGGAGGGGGGTGGTGCGCAATTTATGGGAGGTGTGGCTTGTGTGTGAAGTGTGAGTATAGTGGAGGGGGGTGGGGGGGGGGGGCCCTTGTTAGTGGTGTTTTGATTTTGAAGGGGTTTGGGGGGTTGTGGGGGATTTTTGTGAGAGTAGGTTGGGGAGGAGAATGGGAGGTGGGGGTTATATTGTAGTGAGGAGGTGGGGGGGTTGTTTGTGTTTGTGTGTGGAGTTTTTGTTATTCGATTTTTTGTTTGTGTTTTTATGGTTTTTTTTGTTGTAGTCTTATTTTTAGGGTGGTTATTGGGTAGGGTGTTTGTTTGGGTGGTTTTTTGGATGCGATATGGTTTTTTTTGTTTTTTTTGGTGATGTTTCTTTTTTGGGGAGGTTGTTGTATGTGTGGGTGGTTGGGGGGGCGGGGGTCCTGCAAACCTGATGAAAAAAAATCATGCTCAAAATACGCTTACATAGCCCTTATTCGATAATCTATACCGAAAACCGCACTGTAATTGGTAAAAAATTCAGAAATCGCGATTTTGTTAAGCCCTAAAAAAGAGGCTTTTTGTATGGGCGCGGGCGCTCCATTCGATTCCGCAGCACAGACTGTGCGTGGTTTAAATTCCGCAGCACGAAAGGCGCGTGATTTAAACAAGTTTATGGCCGGTGACCGAAAAAAAGTTTTTTATGTTTTTTGATTGTCAGTAAACTTTAAATTATATTCAACTGTTATCCTTTAAGTCTAAAACATTGTTCGGAAAGAAAATATCGTGCACCAAGTCATTTTCTGAGCTTTCGGTGTTTCCAAAGATTTTATATCATGGCGTCAGGGGCTTTTGCCGCAGTTTTTTGCATGTTCTTTTATCTTTTGCCAGTTATAACAATCTTACTAAAGGTCAAAGTGATGAAAGCATGTGGAAATATCACCTGGTTGGTAACAACTGATATCCGGCACATTTTAATGAGGTTTGTTTGACCTCAAATTTTTAGTTTGATGGCCCAATTCCGACTGCTCATATTTCGATCCGTTCAACATAGACTGGATTCTTTATTATAACGTACATACGCACAGAAAGGTTAGCTGACAGAGACAAAGCACGAATGGATGGGAAGCATGTCATACAAACACGTAATTTGACAACAAACTGCCAGACAAGCACACATACCCTTGGGCGTTGCGTCGGCTCGGTTCTGCTGCAGGCTCTGCGAAGTTTAATTAATTTGACGTGCACAGCGGGCTCCTTACGTTCACACAAAACCTCAAAAATACCTATAGACCTTTTTAGTCGGTTTGATTCATTACGAAAAAATCTTAGCACCGGAGGTTCAAGTTCCCAACCCAACCCTACCCTTTTTCGGCAAAATGAGCAAATCTGGCTAAAATTTGCTATTGACTGACCGACCCTTCCTCAGCTCTCTGGCACTGCTAGCCCTCATTCCTCTTCTATACTTTGTACATTCTCAATCAAAGTACGGCCAGCAGAGCTTTGTGTTCCATATAACTGATGTTTCCTGTAAAAAAATCGTCGGTCCCAACTTATAGATTCTTGTTACGTTTTCGAACTTCGCCTTTCTCCACCAACGATAATAGAGTGTGGTTGAATTTTGTGATCTGGTGCTGCATGTGGCCGTCTGCTCGTGGCAAGACGCTGCTTAATACTATGCGTTTAGTGCGGTGCGTCTGAGCGATGTGCGATACAGTCTCTGTACAATGTCGGCCATGTCTCACCCATGAAGCAAAATCTGGAGACATAAAAGTTGGACAGCATGCCCGCAGGCATCTTTGCTGTACTCCGAAAATAGAGCGGCCGATATAAAGGAAACTGATTGAGCTTGTGTGGAGAACGAAGCATTTTGCTTTCTAAAGAGAACATTGGTATTTTATGAAAACATGTGGTTCAATTATCAAGCAATTCTGTAGTAATAATAAAATGGTAAACATGCACATGTACAAACAGAACAGGTCTTCACATTTCAACTCTCGATGGCCAGACCCCTAAATTGGAAGCTGAGCTCACTCAATCACTTCTTTTAGTTTTGTAGTGCTAAAATATTTCGAATTTGCTCAAAAAACAGCTATTTGAGAAATGCCCTTTACTAGGCACGTACACAAGGTAAATTTTAGCTGTACTTCAGTAAAGAATCTAACTTACATACAGCCAGTCCAGGGCTGTTGGGTCGGTTTTTTTGTTGTTTTTTTTTTGTTTAAGAAAAAATTGGTTGGGGGGGGGGAAAAAAAAAAAATAAAAAAGAGAAAAAAAAAATTTGGTTGTGGAAAGAAAAAAGAAATAAATTCGTTTAAATTGCTTCAATTTTTTAAATTTTGTAAACATCTCGACTAGCTGTTTTTCGCAAAAAATATTGGTACACACAGCCAGTCTAACTAAATTCTGTGAAATACCTAATCAGACCGGACCCTACACATTTTCTTATGAATGAACAGTTATATTAGGCATCACACCATTTCTTACCGAAAGATAGGCACCCCCAGAGTTAGATGGACGATAAACGATTCTGTGTAGGGGTATACCCCTCCCCCTCGGCCGACCATATCCCCCTCCGCCACCCCCCTCCCGGAGGGAGGAAATTTTCGCTTATTTAAGGCAAAATAGGCGTTTTTGGCCTTTTTCGGGACACCCCCCCCCCCCCCGAGGTCTCCATACCCCCTCCGGATTTTTACGGCCCATGTATGGATCAAAACATGAATAAGAGGGGTTGACTCGGTATATTGATCTTTGGCGGTTATGGCCGTCGTTGGGTAAGGGGTCTGGTTGTCGGAATGAATAGTTAGAGCATAATAATTCAGCTAAATAGCATGAACTGCCACAAGCAGTTAGAAACTAGTTAGCAATGAATAATGAACAATAGCAATGAAGAGTCCAAGCAGTTAGGAACCCAGCTTCGGATGGAATTGCAAGTCAAACCAGTCAGGAACACAGTTTCGAATGAAATTATGTAGTCCAAGCAGTCAGGAACCCAGTTTCGAATAGAATTACGTAGTCCAAGCAGGCAGGAACCCAGTTTCGAATGGAATTATGTAGTCCAAGCAGTCAGGAAAAGGAACCATTACTTCAATGCACGGGCGGAGTCCTTTCCTGAAATAACGAGTACATAAATTTAAAAGAGACGATATTTCGACCCACCTGCTCTACTCAGACATGGGCTAGCATTTCCGCTGAGGAGGGTAGAATTTACAATTCCTGAGGGGGGCTGAGGGGGCGGTAAGAGCGCCTGAGGGGGCTGAGGGGGTGGTAAGCCAAAACGTCCAATTTTTGGCTAAAATCAGGGTTTTTTGGCTTATTTTTCATTAAAATAAGATAAAATAAGCTATTCTGAGCTCATTTACACCTAACCCAGGTATATTTTTATCATAATTTTCTATACAAAATTCTTCCAAAAAAATTCCTGGGGGAAGCGGTCGGCTGAGGGGGGTAGGTCAGAGCCTGAGGGGGCCAACCCCCCATCAGCCCCCCCCCTTTGCCCATGTCTGGCTCTACTCCGCTTTTCCAGGGAAGCAAAGATTTTGTCAATCTAGTTTTACAAATTCTGTTGTCAAAATTGCTTGCATTTGGAGGCTAAATTAGCGTTTTCAATGATTTTTACTCTAAAACACAGCTTTAGTGAATTTAGCAAACTGGCTCAGAATTCACGAATTTTTAGTCTAAAATTCGCTTAAAAAGTCTTTGGAAACCGAACTTGGCGTTTCCACTGCTGATATTTAAGAGAAATCGGAGTTTTGGAAGCCGTTTTTGTCATGTTTTGCTTGTTTTTAGCTCTAAAACTCTATTTGCCAACTTAAAAAGCTTGCTAAAAACGTACTTTCCAGGTGTTTTGTAGCCTTCTGAAATTTTGGAACCCCTCCGGGTGAAAGCCCCGACCCCATCTGAAGAAAATACCGTCTACCCTTTCCCTCCCGTCAGGTCGCCTCGGAGCTTTTACATGTATGGTTGATTCGGTAATAAAACTTCCAATACAGGGCACACAAATTTCACGGAAGAAAAAAGATGGAAGAAAAATCTAATTAGTAAGTAGCGAGTAAGTAAGTGGAATTACGTTAACGCTGCAAATCTAGTTTTTCGGTTGCATAAAAACATGGTTTGACTAACTAAACGTTAATTTTTAGTAAAATGGGCTCAAAACATAAGCAAAACATCTATTTATTTATATTATACAAACTGTTGAATGCCCATAAACGCTATATATTCGACTGTGTTCCAGACATACATGTAACATGCCGACGGGGGGAGGGGGTAGGGAGGTTTTCCTCAGGTGGGGGTCGAGGGGGTTTCCCCCGGAAGGAGTCCCAAATTTCAAAAAGCTCCAAAACGCCTGGAAATGCGTTTTTAGCACTTTTTTCAGTAAAGACGCTAAAAATCACTATTTTAAGCTGCCAAATAGCGTTTTAGAGCTAAAAACAAGCGAAAAATGACAAAAGAGCTTCTAAAAAGTCCGATTTCTCTTAAATATCAGCAGTGGAAACGCCAAATCGGTTACCAAAGGGTTTTTAAGTGAATTTTAGGCTAAAAATTTGTTAGTACTGGGAGCCACTACTAGTACTTGTATTTTGAGGGGTCCCTTATTAACCAGTCTCCGGGGTGAGCGGGTGTTTGGCCTTTTCAGCTAGGGGGTAACCCCCCAAACCCCCTAGTACATGTATGGTTCCAGATTTAATTCAATCAAAGTAAGTACGAAAAAAGCGATTAGCGGTATGTGCTATTATTCTGCTGTAGCAGGACGTACCTGTGTTAACCGGCTGCTGTTGCTGCTTGTCATGGCTGGAGGTTGAACACAGACGAAATGCCACCGACTTGCCTCGCCTCGCTTCACCTCACCCCTTTTCTGGCTTTCCCTTTTCTGGCTGTACGAAGCAAAAACAGAGAATATAGCTACACCGCTCACTCGCATGGAAACAACACATCTTGAACAGGGGATGCAGAAAATGAATTAAGAAGGAGGCACTGTGAGTTGTTTTTACAAAGCTCGCATATCTATTGCCTACATAAAGAAACAGAGCTGAAAGCTCAGATATGCTTATTAACAAATAATAAAACAAATTTCGAGTATACAAACGACCAGATAATTTATTTAAAATCTGGGGCAAAGCAGCGGATATCCGTAGAATAGCTATATTAACGCGAAGAAGAATGAATGCAAAAGTATCGAACAATAACAAACCGAAACTGACATTGTTTGCTAAAATTTATTAGGTTACAGAAATTTCAACACCGTTTGTGGGGCTAACGGCAAACAGCAGAGAGCCAATTCTTGTATCATTCGAAAGCCTGAAGTCTACTGTACTCAGAACCGATTGAAACCCTTGCGCCGAATTCGTCGTTTTTTCACAACAACGAGGAACATGAAAAAAATCCACGAAAAAGCCGATTTTCAGTAGTTAAGAAAGAATCCAATTTGTGGGGACCGCGTCAAACTGCGCTAAGAAAAAGAGTGGTGCTATATAGGTAACAAGTTACGCTGATTTCAAATCCGATTGAAACTAATTTGAATAAACTCTCCTTTCAACAGAAAATGGACGTTGAAAAACGACGAATTCAGTTTTTGAGAAAAAAATGCTCTTTAACGGCTGAATTATGGTTCAAAAAGCATCTTATTCGATAGCTCGTACTCTGTTTCATATAGATACATCACTTCCTCCCATCAATAACCGAACACAAAAAAGAATTTGCGCTTGAAGTTGCGCGAACCATTGTCGGACCATTTTTCGACCGTTTTTTGTAAACTTCTAATCCGCAGCACGGGCGCGTGCCGCGCCCATCCCTACTATGAATGAGGACCCAAAATGGGGCCGAAAAAATTTTTCCTGAGGAATAAAATTTTACCATTCGTTCTTGACGCAGTCTGAATGATGCTGAAAAGTGAAATTCCGTCCCTCAAGTGATATTTTATGTGTTAAATTTTTATTAAGGTTGGCATAGTTTCGACAAAATAAGTAATATTATGGTGAAAAGCTGTTTTTCTGATCTGGTCAAACAAAAACAGTTTTTCAGGATTTTCATGATTTTCTCAAAACTACGTCGCCTAAATGCATGAAATTTGACTCACAACATACCCCGAATATTGGCACCTAGTGTATCTTCCAAATTTCAGCTTTTGGCCAAGGTTTGCTGAAATTACAGCAAGAAAATGTCTCAATTTTTTAAACACCCTGTAGTATACGTAGGTACTTTTCAACCCACCTTTTGTCATTCATAACTGTTTCAAAGCTAAAATTGCCTGCAAAACAACGCTTTTCGACAGTATATACAGTATTTGAGCTTCTTGGCTCAAAGTTACGGTATTTGGTACAGTCTAGCCTCTATGTGCTCTATGTGGCTTTCTAGGTTCAGAAATATAAGCTATCTTATACCATTACGGCGCACCCTTTAAGTGCAACACCTCCATAGGTGCAACGAACATTTGGGAATTGGCTTAGTTCCCCTTCAAACCACAAAGCCCGTCGGCCGGATGATCCCTAACACGCATGAGCATGAGTCTACTTAGTGATTTGCGAACAATCTAAGTCAAAGTTAAATTTACTTAAACAGGGTAAGAGATCCTCAAAAGTTTGTTTCCAGCACATACGTACAGTATACATTGCAGCTACGTACAAGAATCTTTATCTCTGATCACTATACTTCACTGGTGCATGGCATGTAACAGGGTTGTGAGGTGTGTTTTTTTCCGGTGTTTTTTTCCGTTTTTTTCGGAAAAAATAACCGGTTTTTTCCTATGGGTCGGAAAAAAACATAAATCGCGGAAAAAAACTCAAGCGAAAAATAGCTAATTTATGTCATTTTTCTCACCAAAAATGGACTTTTGCGATGTATAATAGGCCATACTGACTCAAAACTGTTAGACAAACAACAGAAAAAGACCAAATTTGGCATGATAAAACAAAAATGCAAACTGCTGTAAGAAAATTTGCATATAGGGTTTATTGATGAAGCCTGTCAGGGACTGTTTCATGCCTGTTTCGTGATTTATATGTATATGTATCTATCTAACACGTGTATTTCTGGTCTGAAAAGACTGAAGAAGGCGCTAGAAAGCGTTACGAATCATAAAACCAGTCTAGGATACTCAGAACTTGGGCTGGAGTTTTTTCCGCGATTTAGGAAGAAAACCGGAAAAAACGGAAAAAACTGGAAAAAAACAGGCCGAGGTTTTTTTTCGGAAAAATATACAACCCTGGCATGTAACAAGGAAGGGGTATAAACTCTTTTTTGACAATTGCTTAAGTGCTAAAACTGTCACGATAAAGAGAAAACTTTGTAGCTGTATTTGAGACTTTTCCATATTTGAGCTAGCCCAAATTTGCAATTTTTAGCAACTTTTCTACCATACCGCCTTCCGAATGTGTGATCAGACCCCCATCTACTGTAATTCCATCTTTCTTTGGTGGCTGATTTGTTATGGCGCTAGTGCAGTTTCTAAAAGCGCTAACCCTTACTACAATTCGTCAGCTACAAACATAAACAAACAGAAGAAAAAATAGAAAACTTTCCTTCTATTCCAAACTTTTGCACCACAGATTTTTTGGTAAAAACCAGTTTCAAAACAAAACAGGTGCACTGCTAATATGTAACTAAACGATATGGATGTACATTGTACAACTAACAAGAAAATAATATCTACTGTACACCTCAAGAAAAAATGAGCAATATGTCATGATGTCAGCAGGCGCAAGTTTGGCTATCCAAGCTGGCACTTCATACACGGGCAAGCACAAATGCCTATAAAAAGAGCAGTTCAACTCCGCTGGAAGTACTTCTTATTTATTACAGTAGCTTTTATTACCCCACAAAGCAGAGGTCAATGGGCAGGTAGAAGGCATCGAGTGAGTGATTGGTCCAAGTGGGCAAGGATCTAAATACAGTATGTCTGTCTACCCGTCTGTCCTGTCTAAGTACGTAGTGGTCATACATGTAACAGGTCATCCGCCGATGGGGGGAGGGGGGTTGGGGGGGTCTGGCGCCGGCCGGGGGGGTCTGAGCCAAAATTTTGGGGGAGGGGGGTGGGCACTAAAAAACGCTCAAAAATCGAGAAAAATCGCAATTTTTGGCCTAAAAATCGCCAAAAATCGCTAATTTGGGCTGAAATACAGCTAGGAAGTGCTGTTTTGCAGGCGATTTTGGCAATTTTTGTGTGTGAAAGTGTAAAAAATTGCAAAAATTTGCTCGAAAATTTACTTGCCAGAAATATCGGAGGGGGGGTCGGTGAAATCGTCTCGGGGGGGGGGGTCCCCATCAGGGGGGTCTGGCCTAAGTCGGGTGGGGGCAGACCCCCAGACCCCCCCTGTTACATGTATGGTAGTGGTTCAAATCAAGAGAAAAAAACAAAGGCTCTAAATTGAAACTTACAATAAAGAATGGCAGGAGTTGGCAATTCTTTTTCGGTCTCTTCCTCCTCTTTTCGACGTTGTTCGCGCCTCAATTTTATTTGATCTGCCATTAATTTTCGACGCTCCATTACTAATTCGCACTGCAATTTATACAGTACGTACAACTTTAAATACACATGTCATAATATAATAGTATGTCATTATACCCATCCGTCCAAGGGGTCGGAGGGGTCCGAAGATCTCTCCCCTCGAATAGGTCGAACTCCCCCGATGGGAGACCCCCATTTTTCACACCTGATCCGATTTTTCAGGCAATTTTTTTGAATTTCAGACACTAAATGCTAAAATTGTCAGTACTTTTTAATAGTATTTGTGCCGAAATTAGCAGTTTTTAACGTGGTACCTATCTTTTCCCTCAGAACTTGGATTCAGCAGACCCCTACTCCCTCCCCTTCTTGGCAGATCACCTGTTACATGTATGGGGATGGGTTGGATGAGTACAAATTCAGGAGAAAGTAGATAGAGTTACGCAGTTATTTTTTTCATGTCTGGGGAATTTTAAGAAAATTGCAAAAATCGACCCCAAAAATTGCGACACGGAGGGGTCCCTCTCGATCAGAAGAATCTGGTCACGTGAAGGTAGGTAGACCCTCTGTTAATGTACATGTATTAGGTATGGGCGACCATTTTTAATAATTCGCGCTACGACAACGAAAATATGCTAAAAGGGCCGATAGCATGACCGCATAGGACAATTCAGGCAAAAAACCGCATTCGATTTCATTAAAAATTAGAAAAATGCGGTTCAATGACACCCGCCTGCGAAGGACTTTTCTATGGCGCACTTGGTACCATTTTTATTATGGGCAATATATTTGAATAACTCGCGCTACAAGAAAAAGTTTATGCTAAAACGGCGATAGCATGACCGGATGCGATAAATTACGCAAAAAACCGCACTTGATTTCATGAAGAATTAGAGAAATTCGTGTTAAAAACAGTTTTTGTGTGAGCCGCGCAGTTTAGTAATTAGCATTTGGTCGCACGTTTGAACTTGGACTGATCTCCTGTGGCGCGATTTACAAAGATGCAACACACTTGATTGTTTAAAATCAACTAGAAGGCCGTGAATATCCGTAACACAGCTAAATTAATGCGAAAAAAGTATGATTGCAGCAAGCGTTGCACAAAACAAAATACTGAAATGGGAAAAATTTAAGGTTACAGAAACTTCAATACCGTTTGTGGGGTTAACGACAAACGGCAGAGAGCCAATTCTTGTATCATTCGAAAGCCTGAAGTCTACTGTACTCAGAACCGATTGAAACCCTTTCGCCAAATTCATCGTTTTATCACAACAATCAGGAACACGAAAAAAATCCACGAAAAAGCCGATTTTCAGTAGTTAAGAAAGAATCCAATTTGTGGGGACCGCGTCAAACCGCGTTGAGAAAAAGAGTGGTGCTATATAGGTAACAAGTTACGCTGATTTCAAATCCGATTGAAACCAATTTAAATAAACTCTCCTTTCAACAGAAAATGGACGTTGAAAAACGACGAATTCAGTTTTTGAGAAAAAAATGCCCTTTAACGTCTGAATTATGGTTCAAAATGCATCTTATTCGATAGCTCACACTCTGTTTCATATAAGTACATCCCTTCCTACCATCAATAACCGAACATAAAAAAGAATTTGCGCTTGAAGTTGCGAAAATCGTTTTCGGACCATATTTTGCCCGTATTTTTGTATTTTCTAAACGGCGCAGCCGGACGAAGCGTGCCCATCCCTACATGTATGTAGTATGGTCTATATTAGATACCTTATCGCATCTGCATTCCTTGTAAGGACACGTCCGTTTGTGGTTTTTGAGTCGGTTAAATATGTTGTGATGAGCACATCTCTGACAGTTCGGGATTCGCTCTAAAATTTATATATATGTATACTAACAGGCCTATCTAGCATTCGGCTACTTTAATACTTCGACATTGGCGGAAAAACGTTAAAATTGTTGATACAATATAACAGTTTTTCGGCAAACAAACATCAAAAGTGTCGATCAAATTTTGGAAAATTTTAGCGCTACAGAAACCATAGTCATAAAATCATGAATTCCTACAGCAAAAATATATATATCTTTCCACTTCCAGAAACGTATTGGTCTCAGAAACATATACATTGTATTTGTACACAGACATATTTGAGAATTGAGATGCAAACATATTGAGAAACATGAAGTTATATTATAAGTTGCCAAAAATAAACAAATGTTTCAAAACATATACATCTGACATGTACATAGCTTTTCCGTGATGAAGCATGACAACCTTTGCCTATCTCTTTGAGTATCATGTTGACCACCGGTGGTCAAACAAGGACAATGTCCGTTCACGCCCTGTCTGTCTCGGTCAGTATTCGGTGGCCTGGATTCGGCTTTGCGCCGACCACCAACTCTTTGCGACAAGAAACTTGTCACGCCGAGAGGATGAACGCACGACGTCGCGCACAGTGGCTTTGCGGTCTAAACCACTATACCAACTGTGCCGACTAAGATTGATAGTATTGGAGCCGGTACTAATCTTTGGGCGGTCCCTAAATTGTCTCGCCGGGGTGAACGGTTTGGTTACCTCTCTAGCTAGGGGTAAGCCCCTTATCTGTACATACAGTACGTCTACCGCCCTCTTCAGTCTAATCACTGTTACATGTGCGTGTATCATTAGTATTGTATAAAGTTTCCTTCTAACCCGATCCTAGCTAGTTTGTATCAAAAAAGCCCATAAATAATCGTATCCGCTGTCGATAAAGTAACAGTTTACATTGGGAAACCTGAAGCGGGGCTCGTAAACTACGGTAATAAATCTATAGTAAGTAGCATACGTAAAACTTTAATACCTTTGCCGACAGTGGAGGTATCTTTTTCCTTCGGATATTCTCCCTCGAATTGGTGCAGTTTGTGGTTGAGTTCTCGTCGTCTCTCCACCATCGAACACTTTTCACACGAACACTTTTGATAGGGACAATCGAGTTTATGGTTCTTTCGTTCGCTCTTATCTCCGTGATTTAGGCAGCGTTGGCAATAATAGATTCGTTTGAACTTCTTCCGGATGGGACGCAGGGGTGTGTTGGTCAGTCTGTTGTTACTTGTATTATCCTGAGGTACAGCGCTGACAGAGAATTGTAGGGGTGTCGCCTGAAAGTTGGTTCTAAATTTTATATGTACAGTAGGTATAATGTAAGTACATTTTGTCAGTCCACCAAAGTCTAAATTGGTGGTTGGCATCGATTTAGAAAGTGACTGGTCCGCCTTTAGAAGCACAAATCCGCCTTTAAAACGCTCAAAAATCGCAAAAAACCGCTATTTTGGGCTAAAAATAATCAAGAATCGGCAAGTTTGGCTCAAAGACACTGTGCTGCTTTACAGGCGATTTTACTATCTGACATGGTAAAGAATTGTAAACGTTTGCCGAAAAAGTTACTTGGCAGAAAAATCGCAGGGGAGGTCGGAGAAATCGCCTCGGAGGTTTGGCGTCACCGATCGGGATTTGGCCTAAGTCGGCTGGGGACAGAGCAGACCATACATGTAACAGCTCCGGGCCGACCTGGTGGGAGGGGTCAGGGGTTTCCCTCAGGTTGGGGGTCGAGTGGGCTTTCGTCCAGAGGGGGTCTAAAATTTCAAAAAGCTCTAAAACGCCTGGAAATGTGTTTTTAATAGTTTTTTTCAGTAAGGACGCTAAAAATCGCTATTTTAAGCTGCCAAATAGCGTTTTAGAGCTAAAAACAAGCAAAAAATGATAAAAAGGGCTTCCAAAAAACCGATTTCTCTTAAATATCAGCAGTGGAAATTCCAAATTCGGTTTCCAAAGGCTTTTCAAGCGAATTTTAGGCTAAAAATTAGTTATTTCTGAGCTAGATTGTTAGTACTGGAACCACTACTAGTACATGTGTTTTAGGGTCGGGGTCCCTTAGCCTGTCTCGGGGGTTGGTCTTTCCAGCTACAGGGCAATCCCCAAACCCCTAGTACGTATCTGTATGCCCCAGAACCCGTTATATGAACGGGATTAGTGTTAGGCTTAGGCTAGGATTAAGAACAAGTTAGGCGAAAATAAATGAATAAACTTGTTCTCTAAATCGATTTACCTATTATAGGACCTAAATATACAGTTCAATCGAAAGCTACTTTTACTTGCGGTCTGTGCAGCTTTCCTGAATCAGCAGTAGAATCGGACAGAATGTCCTCAATAGTGAAGCGCATCGGTGCAGCGAAAGCGGTGAGTGGAAAGGAAGTGCTGAAATGAATGGGCGAAGGCGATTGAATTTAAAGTGCCAATATTAATCGTGAGAGCAGAGCAGAGCGAACGGACGGCGTCTGTCTAACTGGCGGCACCGAACAGATTGGAGAGGGCATGTTTTTTAAGTAACCGCGCTTTGCATAATTTTTATGACGACCTGTTTTTGCGTCTGCCTGTCCCCTCAGCCGAGCCAAGGACACTGACTTTTTGCCGAGCCTTTGTGTACCTAACACTTGTTTGTTATGCAGGCCGCTTTTTTGGCTATTCTTTGTTGGAACCTACCTACACTACACTGTTGGTCAGAACCTACAGAAACAAGGTCATTCTAGCAAACAGAATTATTGAACTACTAACAACTACAGGAGAACTAGACCTATATATACCCGTCAGGAGGCGATTTTGTTTAGAGCTTCGCGCCAAACATAAAAATAACAGATAGATAGATATCAGTGAAAATTCAAAACTTATCTAAAATTTTCGATAATTCAAGCTTGAAGTTCTGAACTTTCTGTTTTAAAGGTTTGGTTCACAATGGTTCGTCAATTTTTCATCACGCATTTGCCGAATGGATTCGCACGCGACCATTACAAATTTTCATGAGGCATTTTGTGTCCGGCCGGCTGGCGGCGCGCTACAGTGTAGAGGATCATCACGCATTTAAAGTTGCGACCGGTAAAAAAATTCGTGATGGAGAAACCTCATCACGCATTTTCCCAGCCAAAAAATCGAATTGGTTCATCGGTCATTTGGCGGCCCTGCGCGAGAGGAATAACAACCACGGATGCCTACATACCAAAATTGTACTATACCCTGTACAGACTAAAGCTAGGTTTCGCTGCAGAATTGCGAGGGAAGCAGCGTGCATTTCACTTATGCATGACGCACTGATGCTCCGATTTTGATACATCGACACTACCCCCAACCAATTTGGAAGTACCAGCTTCTGTTCAGCACTGTGATCAAGTGTTAGGCTTCGACATTGATTGGGGATTAGGCTTAGGATGAACTTAAACGTACTTTTAGGATCTATCTTAGCCTCAGCTTAATCAGTTAGGTTTTCGCTAATGTGCGGGGATAGTGTCCCACAATTTCCATTCTTTAGCGAAAAACAGCAGCGCCGCTACGCCACTTCCATTCCTTCTCTGAAAATTGGCTACCGTAGTTAGATAGATTGATGTTTTCGTGTTGAAAAACCAAAGACTATGTCGAGTACGATAGCTAGAAACGAACGGATCTAAGAGAATCGAAAATTTTTTAACAAAGCAGAAACCGAGTGGATTGTGAATGGCCTATAGTACTAAAATCAATCTTTGAATTTAGTACTATGTATTTTTTGGTCCCTTAACCTGTCCCTTAACCTGTCTCGGGGGGGGGTGAGGGGGGTTTGGCCTTTCCAGCAGGAGGGTAACCGCCCCTAGTACATGTACGTATGCTTTGCCCATGTCTGACTAGTACTATACCATACCATATCAAATTCAAACTTATATTTTGGTAGGCATCCTTGATACTCCACGCGAAATTACAATAGAAAACATAGGCTTATTTTGTAGTTGTTTTGAAACATAAATACTATGTTTGGTTTTGGGAACATACAGTATAGATTAATCAATGTCCGATCCTTTTTTACCGTTACTCAAAGGGTCAGTTCTTTATCGATTTGGCTCAAATTTTCGGTAAAAAAATTATTAAGACAACTGGCTATACATTGTGCAAGGTTCGTGAGCAAACTCCAACTTATGCTGTTATGATCCAAATATAAGGAATTAGGGTGGGTCACGGAAATCCAATTTTTTTCCTAATTCAAAGAGTATGGCCTTGAAACTCACAGGGATGATTGATATTGCCATACTGACTGGGCACCCATATGCCCAAGGGGCACCAAAATTGGGGAATCTTAAAACATAAACGAAAATTCCACAGTTAAGAAATCCGCACCTAGCTAGAATCAAAGTACTGAATCAACATCAACACGGACTTTATCTATACTGCACTGTTCCAAAAGCAAACATATTAATGTTTCAAAATACATACAAAACAAGCCTATGTTTTCCACTGCAATGGTATCTTTCGTTCGCTGACTAAAAGTAATAAACCTCGCACGTAACAGGGGGTCTGGGTGTCCGCCCACCCGACTTAGGCCAGACCCCCGGACGATTTTGCCAACCCCCCCCTCCGATTTTCTGGCAAGTAATTTTTGAGTAAGTTTTTGCGATTTTTTACAATTTCACGCACAAAAAGTCCCACAATCACCTGGAAAACAGCACTTTTTAGCTGTATTAGCCCAAATTAGCGATTTTTGACAATTTTTTGCGATTTATCAGCGTTTTTTAGTGCCCAAACCCCGTTGGGCCTCAATAGCTCATATTTTATGAACTGGAGCAGTTTCCGGGTAGGGCACTAGATTGAAAGGGATTTTGTACCCCCAATCCAAGCTCAATACTGATTTGGACCTGATAAATCTTAAGGTTCATTACACTGTAAGTCCTGTTCATCATACATAAAACAGGTCATCCGCCGATGGTGGAAGGGGTTGGATACTATAAAAGGCTAAAAATCGCAATTTTAGACTAAAAATAGCTAATTTGTACTCAAAAAAAGCTAAAAAGTGCTATTCTACCCGCGATTTTAGCAATTTTAGTGTAAGAAACTCTAAAAAATGTAAAAATTTGCTGAGAAATTACCAGAAACCGATCGGAAAAATCGTCTCGGGTGTCTGGCCTCAGAAGTCGGTGGCGGGGCAGACCCTCGGGGATCCAGGTTACACGCATGCCAATAGCAGCTATTACATATGCAGTACATATACAGAAGTACAAGTATGGTATTTTCTCAGCTTTTCAAGTGACGCCTCTCCAGCCTACTCTTATAATGATAACAACTTTAACAAAGATGCGCTTCAAATCTGATAAATACTACACCAGCAAAAGGTAAAAATAAAAAATCTAGCCAGGCCAACCTAAGCAACTTGTCGGACACAGTTCTAAAAGTTAGAAGAACAAATAAATGGCCAGCTGCCGGCTCCGGCCGCTCGAAGTTGATTGGCTGGCGGGCGATCACGTGACGCCGAATCTAGTAGGAGCCGGGCCCGAAATATTTTGACAGCAATACCACATTGCAATTATTGTAGTTTAGAAGTGTTACTGCAGATCTCGGCTAAAACCAGTTCTGAGTACGATGACACAAGAGAACTAGTTAGATTTGTCGCAGGAAGTTGCATACAGTAAGTGTGAAACATAAAAGTACAGTAAATTAGTCAGAACTGAGAGTACCATATTTGTCCAAATTTATAGAGCTGCTGAAGCGTTCTTTTACCACTCAACAAGTGGATTGGCTATAAATTTGATACGCTGTGCGCACATGTACATGTAACAGGTGGGTCAGGAGTGGCGGATTGGGTGTTGTGCAAAGCTTCAAAAATCGTCAAAACGCCTGCAAATGCGTTTTTAGCACCTTTCAATAAGTAATAGCGCTAAAAACTATAATTTTATTCGCCTAATTTGCGCTAAGAGCTAAAAAGAAGCGTTAAATGACAAAATAAAGCCTTCCTAAACCACTTGCAAAATTATCTTCATCGGCATCGTCAAAGGTACAAATTAAACAGAGACTACAAATGATTTTTGCTGACTACAAACTACTGTACTATACTATTTCTAAATTGGCCTATTTTTCGTCGATTTTCTTGGAAAGTATCCGTCGTCGTATTTTTTCTTCAATTTTGAACCCTAATATACAGGGTGTGCCAAAAAATAACAACCAAGCAGAGTTTTTGCTGTAGCAACCACAAATCTCAACCGATTTGAATGAATCCTTTTTTACATGAAAGATAAATAAATTCTTAGAAGATTGCTGAAATTTTCATTAATGTACTCTGCTTAGTTCCTGAGATATTGGCTCTCAAAATCAAAACAGTGACTTTGGCAGTGAACAAGAGCGATTTTTTTTATTATTCTGCACTTCGTAATAAAACGGATTCCTGCTACTCCTAAGGGCTCTTGGAGGCTTTACTGGTGACACAGAAACTCGGTTTACTTCAACACTAAAGTATCATTAGCCCCAGCAGTAGGAATCTGCCTTATTATGAAATGCAACGGAATCGCTCTTGTTCTTTGCCAAAATCTGTTTCGACTTAGAAGGCAAATATCTCAATAACTAAACTGTGAATCTCAATAAAAATTACAGAAATCTTTGAAGAATTCATCAGTCTTTCATTCAAGAAAGGGTTCATTCAAATCGGCTCAGATTCATGGTTGCAAAAGTAAAAAATCTGCTGGGTTGTTCTTGTTCATTGCCAAAATCTCTGTCTTGACTTTGAGGACAAATATCTCAGGAACTAAGAAGGCTATCTTAATAAACAGTACATCAGTCTTTCAGGAATTTATTTATCTTTCATTTAAAAAAGGATTCATTCAAATCGGTTGAGATTTGCGGTTGCTACAGCGAAAAATCTGCTGGGTTGTTTTTTTGGCACACCCTGTACATTGTACTGTTATTTCACTAGTGGATTTTTATTTTACTATTTACTAAATTTACTATAAAAAATTTAGCCCTTCAATTTAATTTTAATTTTTGTTTTGCTTTGCTACCAGGCAGCTCCGATTTTACTAATATTTGTTTTACCAATAATTTTACTCATTTTACTACTACAGTCAGGCACTTAACGCCGTTTATGGTACCGACACCAAATAAGGTGCCGGTACCATATATGGTACCGGTACCGAGGGTAGTGGTACCATATATGGTACCCCCACGTTCGGGGCCTGTGGTGGCACCATATATGGTACCACCACTCCACTTATTCGAAGAGGTACCATATTTAGTGCCGGTACCATATATGGTACCACCACACTCGGGGACTGTGGTGGTACCATATATGGTACCGGTACCATATATGGTGCCGGCACCTTATATGGTACCGGCACCATATATGGTACGGGCACCATATAGGGTCCCCCTACCTTCGAGCCGTGTGGGGGTACCATATATGGTACCCCTACCTTCGAGCACTGTGGTGGTACCATATATGGTGCCGGTACCATATATGGTGCCGGCACCTTATATGGTACCGGTACCATATATGGTACCCCTACCTTGAGGCCAATTTCGCACTTGATTTTCTGTCATTAAACTCAATTTTCTCGTAAACGCAAGCTGATAGGCAAACGTTCCACTAACCAAAATGTAGAGCAATGATAGCTCTACGAAATTCTGCAATAAAATATGCCACTATAGGGTTGCAAAAGAGTTAGAGCGCCAAAAGTGGCTGAAGAGTATTTTAAGAACCCGAATTTTTAAATGAAAGAAAGGTGAAAAAGTTAGGCATGGGCATGGGTGGTTGGTACATGCATTCGATCAGCCGAATCTGGTTTTTTCGTAAGACAATGTAAGAGGCCAACCATAAACTACAAAGTTCAGAGAAGGGTGGGGAAGTTGGTTGAGCGCCGGAAAAGATCGCAGGGTTGTGAGTTGAAATCGAAAAGAAAACGTCTCCAAAAACGTTCAGAATCGTCTGTGAATACATTTAACACCTTTCATTTTTGTTTGAGCTACAAAGGTTTACTGTACTAGACACTTCAGTCATGACTGAAGAGTCCTGAGCCCTCTGAAGATGGGCATGCTTGACTATGTACGGGACCAAAAATTCCCAAACTGAATTTATCGCTTACTAATCGAATTCAGACTTAAAACATGCCTAACTTTTGCACCTTTCTTTCGTTTAAAAATTGAGTTTAATGGCAGAAAATCAAGTGCCTCAAGGTAGGGGTACCATATACAGTAGTGCACAAAAAAAATGTCCTCTCCACTTTTTCGGGTTCACTAAAATCACTGTTTTTCACTCAATTCTCAACGAATTTGAACCAAATTTTTAGGGTAGGTGCCCAATCAGTCCGGCTACTTGTGTTACAGTTTCGGCGCGAAAATTCAAATTTTGACGGGAAATTTAAACGAAAATGCGAAAATCATATGGTCTAATAAAAACGGCTCTTACTCAAGAAATACAAAAGCTACGCCGGTGAAATCACGGCCGCTTATAGACCCAATATAGTGCAATTTTCTGTGGAAGTTTCAAAATCCTCGCTCGAAGTACGCGCGAGAATCCGATTTTCAAATTTGGCAAAAAATCGGAATTTATCCATTTTCCAAAGCTAACATTTTGAGGTTCACTGAAATTGCCCGTTTTCAGTCAATTCTCTGCCAATCTGAACCAGATTTGCAGAGTACGTGCCCAATGGGTCTGACTAACCCTGCTAGAATTTGGGCGCGAAAATTCAAATTTTGGCGGGAAATTTAAACGAATATGTGAATATCATAAAATGGTCTCATAAAAACGGCTCTTACTCAAGAAATACAAAAGCTATTCTGGTGAAATCATGGCCGCTTATAGACCCAACATAGTGCAGTTTTATGTAGAAGTTTCAAAACCCTCACTCAAAGTACGCGCGAGAATCCGATTTTCAAAGTTGGCAGAAAATCGGGATTTATCCATTTCCAAAGCTAACATTTTGAGGTTCACTAAAATTGCCCGTTTTCAGTCAATTCTCTGCCAATCTGAACCAAATTTGCAGAATAAGTGTCCAATGGGTCTGGCTAACTCCGCTAGAATTTCGGCGCGAAAATTCGAATGTTGGCGGGAAATTTAAACTACAAAGTATCCTGCAAAAATTGTTCTTACTAATGTTTAAATTTCCCGCCAACATCTGAATTTTCGCGCCGAAATTCTAGCAGAGTTAGCCAGATCCATTGGGCACCTATTCTGCAAATCTGGTTCAGATTGGCAGAGAATTGACTGAAAACGGGCAATTTTAGTGAACCTCAAAATGTTAGCTTTGAAAATGGATAAATTCCGATTTTCAGCCATTTTTGAAAATCGGATTCTGGCGCGTACTTTGAGCGAGGGTTTTGAAACTTCTGCATAAAATTGCACTATATTGGTCTACAAGCGGCCATGATTTCACCAGAACAGCTTTTGTATTTCTTGAGTAAGAGCCGTTTTTATGAGACCATTTTATGATATTCACATATTCGTTTAAATTTCCCGCCAAAATTTGAATTTTCGCGCTCAAATTCTAGCAGAGTTAGCCAGAACCATTGGGCACGTACTCTGCAAATTTGGTTCAAATGGGCAGAGAATTGACTGAAAACGGGCAATTTTAGTGAACCTCAAAATGTTAGCTTTGGAAATGATGATAAATCCCGATTTTTGGCCAACTTTGAAAATCGGATTCTCGCGCGTACTTTGAGCGAGGGTTTTGAAACTTCTACATAAAATTACACCATATTGGGTCTATAAGCGGCCGTGATTTCACGGGCGTAGCTTTTGTATTTCTTGAGTAAGAGCCGTTTTTATGAGACCATATGATTTTCACAGTTTCGTTTAAATTTCCCGCCAAAATTTGAATTTTCGCGCCGAAACTGTAACACAAGTAGCCGGACTAATTGGGCGCCTACCCTGAAAATTTGGTTCAAATTCGTTGAGAATTGAGTGAAAAACAGTGATTTTAGTGAACCCGAAAAAGTGGAGAGGACATTTTTTTTGTGCACTACTGTATGGTACCACCACAGTGCTCGAAGGTAGGGGTACCATATATGGTACCACCACAGTGCTCGAAGGTAGGGGTACCATATATGGTACCACCACAGTGCTCGAAGGTAGGGGTACCATATATGGTACCGGTACCATACATGGTACCACCACAGTCCCCGAGCGTGGTGGTACCATATATGGTACCGGCACTAAATATGGTACCTCTTCGAATAAGTGGAGTGGTGGTACCATATATGGTACCGGTACCATATATGGTACCGGCACCATATATGGTACCGTCACCATATATGGTGCCGATACCATATATGGTGCCACCACAGGCCCCGAAGGTGGGGGTACCATATATGGTACCACTACCCTCGGTACCGGTACCATATATGGTACCGGCACCTTATATGGTGTCGGTACCATAAACGGCGTTAAGTGCCTGACTGTACTATTTTACTATGATTTTACTAGTTAAGGTCCAATTTTCCATCAATTATGCCAAGATCTTATAACTGACAGTTGTCGGTGCCAAGTACATAGTTGTTGAATTGAATTTGATCGCGATATACGTTTTCCAGAACGTTAGAGACAAATGTGTAAAATTTGAGTCACCAAAGTGCACCCACATATGTTTTAGTGCAAAATTGATCAACATTTTTTCCTGAAATTAACCAAAATGTAGTAAAATGGTTGTAAAATTCTATTTTGCTATTGATCCCGTTTGTAATTTAATTTAATTTTTACTTTACTATTGGCTCTTAATTTTACTTTCTACTATAGTTTTACTACTAGTGAAATACCAGTAGTATTACTAATTTTTGTTTTGCTAAACTATAGTAAAATAACAGTACCCTAATCAGTACATAAAAGTAAAAGTAGTCAATTTTTCGATGCATGTGATATTCGGTAGTTACAATAAATAGATCCAAAATTGCGTTCCAGAAAAATCGGAATGGGAGCACTGCACTCTCCTGGGTGACCGGCGCTATTCGGTTGGGAGCAACCCTTAATCCCTCTGTTACATGTACAAATACAGAGTGATTCAGATATCCCGCGGGGTTTCGCAAGCTCAGAAGTTTTTCGTTTGTGGAACGAACTGGCTGATTTTTTGATAAGATGGGTAGACATACCTCCTACCAACAAACCATACTGATATATCAGTATGCCATCATGTCATCATACTATTCATCATGAAATGGTCCACTACTATTCATCATTTTGAAGACTTTTGCAAGATTTTCTGATGAATCAATTATTTTATTGTTCATCAAATGCATTGGAATGGTCCAGCACTTCTACTTGACAAATAGGTCTTTTTACTACACGGCAATTCTGAGCAGTTCCTGATTAACTGTCACGGCGAGCCCAGTCAGTTTATGTGTCTGTGGCACGTTTCTTTTTCGGTTGAACTAAGGACAATTGGCATAAAAGTTTGTTGAAGAATCATTATTTAATTGTTCCTCAATTTCTGTGATGAATAATTTCTTCAATTCATCATCTTTTGAAGAATTGTAATCGTAAAACGTGAATAACTATTCGTCAAAAACAATTCATCAGGCAAAAACGAACCATTGATGAATTTTGCGGTTTGTTGGAAAGAGATACCTCATTCCAACAAACCACAAAATTCATCAATGGTTCGTTTTTGCCTGATGAATTGTTTTTGACGAATAGTTCTTCACGTTTTACGATTATACTTCATCAAAAGATGATGAACTGAAGAAATTATTCATCAAATAAATTGAGGAACAATAAAGAAATTGATCATCATCGTGAAGTTATTGATTCATCACTGATGAACTATTTCTGGCCAAAACCATTCCAACCAATTTCCTGGTCAGCGCGACGGCTTCATTCGTCATTGTTACCGAATCTCTAAATGCAAGTGCAAGTGGAATGCGTTCTAAAAGGTTCGAATGGTTCCATCTGATCGTCCGAAATGTGAGCCATAAAGTAATAAGTTGTGTGTATTCTAGCGCCTCCTTGAGCGACGCCATAGCTGTCTTCCTTAAACAACCGCAGTCTCAAACTTTAGCAACACTTTTTTAGCTCCGCCGAAAAAGAAGCGCACCGACGCATAAATAACTGGGCGCGGCCATGACAGTTCATCGGCAACTATTCATCATTGAAGTGTAGTATGAAGACATATTCGTCAAATTGAAGTGCTGGACCATTCCAATGGTTCGTCAAGCATTTGAGGAACCATAAAATAATTGATTCATCAGAAAATCTTGCAAAAGTCTTCAAAATGATGAATAGTAGTGGACCATTTCATGATGAATAGTATGATGACTTGATGGCATACTGATAGATCAGTATGGTCTGTTGGTAGGAGATACTTCCCATTTTACTGTTTGAAATTTGCGTTTGCTTCATCACGAAATGTCTGAAAACTGGCAATTCTACTGCAAACTGAAATTTCCATAATTCCTGCTAAAAATATTTGGTTCGTGCGCGATTAGGTTGGTGTTTAGGTGTCGATGACATTCTTAAACCATAGCGGATTGTCGCTTCATGCAGTTTCAAACACAAACCGACGTTTTTATTTAACCGATTTTCTGGCAGTATAGTTTTCAGCAACTTTTTACACATTTATAAATGATTTAGAGACTAAAACTGCTCCAAAATCGCCAGCAGAACAGCACTCTTTAACTGTATTTAAGTCGAAATTAGCAATTTTTAGCCAAAGTTACCGTTTTTGAGCGTTTTTAGTACCAGCAGACACCCTAGAATTTTGTCTCAGACCCTGGCCGGCGCCAACCGCATAGGCCGATGACCAGTTACATGTATGAACTGTCATCCAGTGGATTATGGTGTGCCTGCTGGGACAGACAAGTAGCAATGTTTCAACACTACCTTAAGAACAACTTGCGCACGATATTCAACAATAAATTCTGTTTTCAAAAACTTGCTCAAACATCCGTTTACTTCCATTTACAAGTCTGCTTACAAAATCAGCCAAAAACCAATGCTCAATCGGAATCGCTTTCTTTTTTCTTCTTCGCTTTCTTTTTGTCTTTTGCTTTCTTGCGTTTTCTTCTGTCGCCGTCAGATAGAGCAGTTTTCTCGTCTTTTTTCGTTCTTCTGGGACTGTCGGAAGAGTCGGAATGTCTGCGCTTTCGCTTAGTCGGCGATCTACTTTGCTCGCGCTTTTTCTTCCTTTCTTTGCGCTTCTTTAGCTTCTTGCGCTTTTTGGACACTGTCGCTGCGGCTGAAGCAAAACAAAGCAAATACTGATTTTTTTTCGATTTTTGAGCGAAGTTAAGTACCCCATCCACCACCTCTAGAATTCGGGCTCAAACCCCTCCGGCCTCCGCCACACCCCTCGTCCAATCGGCGGATCACCTGTTACATGTATGGCTTTTGGTTAGCCGCGTCGTTGGCTCAGTGGGTAGCTCGCTGCCTCTGAGTCACGGCGGCCCCTGCATCCCTAGCGGTTGTAGTGGTTCATCCTCTCGGCGCGGCAAGTTTCTTGCTGCAAAGAGTTGGTCGTCGGCACAACGCTCCACCCAGGCCACAGAAAACTGGTTACAGTGAGTAGGTAAAATGGGAACCGACTGGATCTGCCATTGCACCGAAGCCGCTCCAATAGCATGCCACATTGGAGGGAAGATCAACGACGTCAGGAGCCGTCTGGCAAACCAGCAATAAGGCCAATACCGGTTTGGTTACGCCGGGCGGCCGTTGGGAGCTGTCAGCACCATGACGTCACCACGCCAGGCACTCTCTTAGTACCTGGCGCCCAACAGCATGGCTTGAGTGGCTTGGCAGTGAAAGAAGGGCAAACGTCCGAGATGACGATATCAGGGGTAACGAAATGGACCGTGCAGGTCTGATCGTAGGGCTGTACATCGTACGGCCCCTCCGCCAGATCGGATCGGATCGGATATGGCTTTTGGTTATATGTAATTTTAGTCTCTTACATTCTAAACAGTAAAAACGTGACGGAAAATTGAACTAAAATTGTTATTAGTCGACATATGTACTGTACGTAGCGTGAATGTGGCTTATTACAACAGTCAGGCACTTAACGCCGTTTAGGGGCCGTCCATAAACGACGTCGTTCCAAAATCCCCGATTTTTCGGACCCCCTCCCCCAAAATCGGCTTACGTCGTTTCTGGGGACCCCCTAAGGAGACGTCGGTTTCGGGTTACCCCCCCCCCCCCCGATAAAAGTGCAGTACATGCAGTACTGTCATTTTTTCTTGTTGCCATACTGTACAATGAATTTAATAGATCCCTTCAACCCAGACATGGGCTAGCATTTCGGCTGAGGAGGGGTAAAATTTTCAATTCCGGAGGGGGGGTAGGAGCGTCTGAGGGGGTGGTAAGCCTAAAAGTCCGATTTTTGGCTAAAATCAAAGGTTTTTTGCTTATTTTTCATTAAATTAGCCAAAATAAGCTATTCTGAGCTAATTTACACCTAATCCAGGCATATTTTTATCATAATTTTCTATACAAAATTCTTCCGAAAAATTCCTGAGCGGGGTAGCGGCCGGCTGAGGGGGGGGGTAGGTCAGAGCCTGAGGGGGCCAACCCCCCCCTCAGCCCCCCCTTTGCCCATGTCTGCTTCAACCACTCTGGGAAACTTCTCTGTATGTAGAAATATTTGACCGAATGTGCATAAATCGAAAATAATGCAATCGAAGTACCCTAAAATTCCGGAAAAAGCGACGTCGTTTTTGGCTAACCCCCTCCCCCTGGTGCGTCGTCTATCGTCGCATTTCAGCCGACCCCCCTCCCCCTCTCGAACGACGTCGCTTATGGACGGCCCCTTATGGTACTGGCACTATACATGTATGTGGTACCCTTACCTTCGCATGGGTACTTGTACCGGTAGCATACCATGATACCACTTCGTTCAGATTTCGTATGGCCGACCGGCACCCATGGTTATGGGTAACATATATGGTACCACCAACCAAAGTCCGCGAACATGGGGTACCATGTATAGTACCGGTACCCATACATGTAACAGGGGGTCTGGTGGGGGTCTGCCCCCACCCGACTTAGGCCAGATCCTCGGATGAGCACCCCCAAAGACGATTTTTCCGACCCCCCCTCCGATTTCTTTGACAAGTAATTTTTTGAGAAATTTTTGCAATTTCAGAGACAAAAATTGCCAAAATCGCCTGCAAAATAGCCCTTTTTTGCAAAATAGCTGTATTTCAGCCAAAATTAGCGATCTTTGACGATCTTATGCCCAAAGATTGCGATTTTTGAGACGTCGGCGCCAGACCCACAACCCCCTCGCCCCTTCGGCGGATGACCTGTTCCATGTATGCAGGGGGTTGGGGGATCTGGCGCCGGCCGGGTGGTGGTCTGAGCTCAAATTTTGGGAAGGGGGTTGGGCACTAAAAAACGCTTAAAAATCACAAATTTAGGCTGAAATTCAGCTAAAAAATTACTAGCCAGAAAATCGGTGGGGGGGGGGGGGTCCGAAAAATCGTCTCGGGAGGGGGGTGTCCCCAATCCGGGGGTCTGGCTGGCCTAAGTCGGGTAGGGGCAGACCCCCAGACCCCCTGTTGCATGAATGCCCCCTCTCCACTTCGGCGGATCACTTGTTACATGTCTCCCGGTACCATAATATATTGTGCTGTAGCCTAGGTACCGGTACCATATATGGTGCCACTACCATAAACGGCGTTAAGTGTTTAACTGTATTAAAGTCTGTCACTAGTGAATCGGTATGACAAGTGCACCATCCAATAACTGAATTATCTCTTTCAATTTCTTTACAGTTTATAGCTTAGTTGAAACCTTTTTCGCCTTATAAAAAATTTCTACATTATATTTACATTTACCAAAATCTAAAGTCTTAAATCATACCACTTTTATGGATCTACGATGATTTTGAAGCAAGTTACAAACGATTTTCGGAGGTGCACTCTCGCAAAAATGGATCAAAATTTTTGCCTCGCATACCATATAGGGAATCATACTTAGTTGTGCAGTGCAAAACGGGCTTTTTTGCCTAACAGATTTCCAGACACCACTATTCTAGTCAATTCGAACACAACGAATTCAATTGTGTCGTCCGTTTCGGCACAAGACTCTTGTGGAAGGTAGAGAAGTTCCATGGAAATATTCCAACGGGGTCGGAAAAGAATGGGAAAATATTCATTAAAGGTTTCTGGTTAAGCTGATGCATTTCCGCTTTTAATGTGATCTAAGAAGCTTTAATTAGATTCATTTCTGGCTGTATATTAAGTTCAGTTTGTTTGGTGAAACTTCATTTCTGTTCCTAATTGTGTTTTTAGGAACAAAACACCACCCCAAACGGAAATGCAAGCCCTATCCAGTTTCTCTTACCCATTTAAGGGCAAAACTTTGTAAAAAAGGAATTTTTGTCTTAAAAATAGGTATCTTTTCACAGTGTTTACGAAAAGTCATTGTGGAAATCAAGATGAATACTTCGAATATGGGCCCACCCACCCGAAGCCGACTTTTGTTCGTGACACCCACCAAAATCGTCACTACGACCACCTCCCAAACCGGCAGGCGCAACCCAAATTTTTCGGATTTCGACTACCCGAACCTATTTTTCCGGCCATGTATCTTTAAGAGCTCTAGTTAAGGTTTTAGAACCTTAATTTGACTTTCTAAAACGGTAAATAGGGTTCCAGAAGCACTGATTATACTTTCGGAACCCCCAATTATGCAGAGTTTCAGAGGCCCTGAATAGGGCATGTTTATGGTTTCAGAAATTCTAATTACGGTTCCAGAACCCCTGATTAGGCTTCCAGAGCTGTATTATCAAATAACAGGGTTTAATGCAAAGATAGGGTTTAAAAGTTTTTTGCAGTTTGAACATTATTTTGTCCGGATTTTTCATCCTCAAAACACTTTCTGAGGTTTAAAACAGTCAGGCACTTTTAACGCCGTTTATCGTACCGGTACATAGGGTAGTGGTACCATATGGTACCACTACCACGGTACGAAATCTGAACAGAGTGGTGCCATATATCGTACCGGTACTGGTACCAATGCGAGGGTAGGGGTACCATAATGGTAGGTAGCCGAAACCTTATTTCAGACCTAAAACCCCAGCTGAAAACCTATCTTATACAAGTAGGTTTTCGGGTCGGGGTGCCAGAACTGTGAAGAATAGGGGTGTAAAAGAGACGTACGTTCCAGTTGGAGAGGAGTTTCGTGGTCGCTGGTGTCAGAGCTGGTGGAGGAGACGTCGAGAACGATGTCGGCGGCAGTCTTAGACTTAATGGGAATGAAGTTTCTGCACTGGAACGCCAGATGACCCACGTAGCCGCACTTCGGACACGCCCCCTTGGCTGCGTCCTTGCTGTTTGCCGCCGCCTGGCCCCACAGATCTAAACGCACACCCATCTGTCAGTCAGGTCAATAAAGCCTTTAAGGCATACATGTAACAGGTCATCCGCCGATGGGGGTGGGGGGGGTTGGGGGGGGTCTGGCGCCGGCCGGGGGGGGGTCAGACCCAAAATTTTGGGAGGGGGTAGCGCACTAAAAAACGCTCGAAAATCGAAAAAATCGCAATTTTTTGGCTAAAAACCGCCAAAAATCGCTAATTTTGGCTGAAATACAGCTAAAAAGTGCTGTTTTGCAGGCGATTTTGGCAATTTTTGAGTCTGAAATTGTAAAAAATTGCTCAAAAATTTACTTGCCAGAAAAATCGGAGGGGGGGTCGGTGAAATCGTCTCGGGGGGGGGGCATCTGGGGGGTCTGGCCTAAGTCGGGAGGGGGGCAGACCCCCCGGTTACATGTATGCACTCAGGCACTTAACGCCGTTTATGGTATGCCGGACCATATATGGTACCGGTACCTTAGGTAGTGGTGGTACCATATAATGGTACCGTCACCATATATGGTACCCCACCTTCGGGGGCGTGTACGTTAAGTGCCTGACTGTTAAATCGACACGAGCCTTTTAAAGGTGGATTCATACTGGTGTAGAAAAAGATGGCCAGGCGACTCTTCTGTAGGGCGAGTCATTTGTAATATACGCACCAACGCGCCACGCGTCATCTTCCAGGTGTTGTTGCAGGCGGAAGATGTGACGGGGCGTATTGGTGCGTATATTACACATGAGTGGCCCTACAGAAAAGTCGCCTGGCCATCTTTTTCTACACCAGTAGTATGAATCCACCTTAAGGCTTACATGTCGATAGAAGGCTATGGCTGAGCCATCTAAAGCTAAGTAGCCATCTATGACTAACATGCCATCTTGTAGCCATAAATAGCTAGCTATCCATAACCTTATATCGACATGTAAACCTTAAAAGGATTGTGTCGATATAAGGCTTATTTTCCTGTTCATAGTGTGAACTGGTATGTTGGGTATAGGATCGGAGGGTATCCCAGGTTTCGGGTATTGCGGTTTTTGTGCTCCAATACCCAATACCTTACTTACAACTAACAGGGGGTCCGGCAGTCTGTCCGTACCAGACATGGGCAAAGGGGGCCTGATGGGCGGGGGGCTGGCCCTTAGGCTCTGGCCTACCCCCTCAGCCGGCCGCTACCCCCCCCCCCTCTCAGGAATTTTTTGTCGAATTTTGTATAGAAAATTGTGATAAAAATGTGCCAAGTTAGGTGCAAATGAGCTCAGAATAGCTATTTCATACATGTAACAGGGGGGTCTGCCCCCCACCCGACTTAGGCCATCCCCCCCGACGCCCCCCCCCCCCCCCCCCCCCCCCCCCCCCCCCCGAGACGATTTCACCGCCCCCCCCCTCCGATTTTTCTGGCTAGTAAATTTTCGAGCAATTTTTTGCAATTTTTTACACTTTCACACAAAAATTGCCAAAATCGCCTGCAAAACAGCACTTTTTTAGCTGTATTTCAGCCCAAATTAGCGATTTTTGGCGAATTTTAGCCAAAAAATTTCGATTTTTCTCGATTTTTGAGCGTTTTTGAGTGCCCACCCCCCTCCCCCAAAATTTTGGCTCAGACCCCCGGGCCGGCGCCAGACCCCCCAACCCCCCTCCCCCCATCGGCGGATGACGTGTTACATGTATGGCTTATTTTAACATATTTTAATGAAAAATAAGCCAAAAAACCTTTGATTTTAGCCAAGAATCGGACTTTTTGGTTTACCACCCACCACTCAGCCCCCTCAGGCGCTCCTACCCCTTCAGTAATTGAAATTCTTACCCCCTCAGCCGAAATGTTAGCCCATTTTTGGTCCGAGCCCAACTTAGGCCGGACCCTCGATTGGAGCCCCCCTTCGATTTTTTCTGGTAATTTTTTTAGTAAATTTTTAAAAATTATTATAGAATTTCATTGCCTAAAAATGTTAAAATCGTGTTGTAAAACAGCACTTTAGATGATGACCCCAAATTACCGATTTTTGATCGTTTCGTATTCCAATATGGCGCTTTTCGAAAGTTTTTAGTGCCCAAGCCTGTCCCCTAGAATTTGGGTTCAGACCACCCACGGATTGGCGCCTAAATTTCCTTCCATTATCCGCGACATACAGTGGCGGCCAAAAGTTTGGACGCACCCCCAAAATTTTCAGTTTTCTGTTAATAACACCTGTTCTGTTTGCAGCTTGCGGATGAAGTTGCATGCTAAGTTTGTGCATAGTACCCCTGCATAACCTGAAACCATATGGTGTTCAGTCCCCCTCACGTTGCTGTGGTATGAATCAATTTTCGAAGGACCCCAGAAAAATGGGTGGACAAGAGTTTGGACGCACCTATGATTATCTTGATTTTTTGCTTTCCAGATGTCTTGTAGGGAAACTCCAGCGGCCGTTAATATGTGTAGCTGCTATTTAGTCTCTTTTTATTGCAGTTGGAGGGTGGCTCAGTCCAACCAACTTATTCATCTAAAGTGGGTTCTGGTGCTTGAGCTGAGACACAGTGGTCTCTCTAATCTCAGATAGCCTGACAAGTCGGGCGTTCCGGAAATAGGTGTTCATTCTGCCTTAGTCCTCCCTCTCTGGAAACCGGTTCAAACGTCAATTGGAAACGGACCAGTCGACCGAAATCGCATACAACATGGCAGGAATGGGTCCTTGTGACGAGATGTCTAGTTGATCGGCAGAGACTGCTCATAAGGTAACGGAGCAAATCGAGGCTGCGTGTGGTCAAAGCATCTCTGCATGAACCCCGCACTGAATTCTACTGCGAAAAGGGTTGAGTTGTTACATCGCAAGGAAAAAAACACCTATCAACTTTTGTGACCGCAAAAACGGTTCCTGTGGGCAAAGGCCCACTTACATTGAATCATTGTAGATTGGTTCCAAGGTTTTCTGGAGGGACGAAAGAAGTGGAATCGGTGCGGAAGCGATGGCCGGCTATATGTCATGGGCCGTTTGCGGGCGAGGAATTCCGACCAGACTGTGCAGAGCATTGTAAGTGGGTAGGCGGTAAGGCATTATGATGTGGACTTCTTTCCCATTGAAAGGCCCAGGGCCCATTTGTTGTATCCATAGGATCATGGCTAAAACCGTCTACACCAACATGTGTAGACATCATGCTCTCATATCTAGAACAGAACCTCGGCTGAATTGGCTGCTTCAACAGGATAATGACCCCCAAACACACGGCAAGGTCAGTCAAACAGTGGTTCGCTAACTACAAAGTCGCAGTTTTTTACCGGCCTGCTCAGTCACCTGACCTGAATCCAATCGAAAATTAGTGGAGATATGTCCAGAGAGACGTTATCAGTAAAGCACCCCTAGATCTGTCCGATCTGGAAACTGCCATCACCGACCTCTTGCTTTGTATTCCCCAGTTCGTGTGCCAGAAACTAATCAACCTAAGCCCAACTACAGTGCAGTTTTGGTCGAAGTCTTGTGGCTTCCTAACAAAGTGCTAGTCGCCTAAATACATGTTTCAATCTTGCTTGTTCTCTATTGATGCAGGTTGCTCCGTTTTTTAAACAATCAGAAAATGCGTCCAAACTTTTGTCCACCAATTTTCTCGTGGGGTCTTCTGGAAAATTGATTCATACTACAGCAACGTGAGGGGGACCGAAGACCATATGGTTTCAGGTTATGCAGGGCTACTATGCACAAACTTAGCACACAACTTCATCCGCAAACTGCTAACACAACAGGTGTTATTAACGGAAAACTGAAAATTTTGGGGGTGCTTCCAACCTTTTTGGCCGCCACTGTACATGGCGGATAATTGAGAGGTCCGATTCTACCCACCCGCCATCAAACCCAACGTTTAGCCAAGGTTTTAGGCTTAGAATTAGGTTCAGGCTTAGAGGCAACTTTTTAAAGAAATCTCCGGCATGCGGCGGATAATGGGAGGATATTTATACGCGCAAGTCCCCCCGGCCGGCGTCAGAGACCCCTCTAACTCATTAACCATTCCGCGGATGACCTGTTAGATATACCTATGGATGGGCGGAACCAAAAACAACCATGTTAATGTTTCAAAACATACAGATCTAGTTGTCTTAATTCGAAATGATGGTACTATCCATACATGTGCATGGTCGGCGGCTCAGGGAGGGACGGCCAGGTCTCCGTGCGTAGTTGCCTGGACAAAGGTGCAAATTTTCGGTGGGAAATTCAAATTTTGGCGGGAAATTTGAATTTTCGCCCAACATTTTGGAGAGAAATTTGAATTTTGTCCAAAATTTTGGCTAAAAATTCGAAATTTTCGGTTAAAATTCAAAATTTTGCGGTAAAAATCAAATTTTCAACAAAAAATTGCCAAAAAACCACTTTTCTGATAGAAGCATTGCCAAAAAATCGAAATTTTCTGGAAAATTTGAAAAATATTCGGGTTTGGTGCATAGTTGCGTAGTTGCCAAAATTGATTTCTGTGGCTTAAAAACGCATCTGGAGGCTTTCTAGCAGTCTCTAGCAACGTTTGGTAGATTTTCATTTTCGTCCCCCCCCTGGGCACCCCCCATGCACATGTATGGTACTATCGATCCTATGGACCAGACGTGGGCAAAGGGGGGGGGCTGAGGGGGTTGGCCCCCATCAGGCTCTGATCTACCCCCCCATCAGCCGGCCGCTACCCCCATCAGGAATTTTTGGGAAGAATTTTGTATAGAAAATTATGATAAAAATATGCCTGGAATAGGCGTAAATGAGCTCAGAATAGCTAATTTTAACTTATTTTAATGAAAAATAAGCCAAAAAACCCTGATTTTCGCCAAAAATCGGACTTCTTGGCTTACCACCCCCTCAGCCCCCCATCAAAACTTGACCAAACTGGCTAAAATTTGAAACAAAGGTGCAAACATAGGGGTAATTTTGTGTGTTTTAAAGTTTGGTGTATGAAGCTTGACTCAACCCTGAGAAATTCGAAAATACAACACATTTGTTAATTTCAGTGCCTATGATGATGGAAATAGCGTTGAAAACGGAAACTTTTCTTTTTGTTGTCTTTTCTGCAAATGTTCGTGAAACGACCTGAAATTTGGAGAAGCTCTGCAGAACTGTTGCATATTTTGTGTGAATGTGTGAAGTGATTTAGACTAATTTGGGTACGCTGATTTCAAAAATCATAACCGTTTTGCTGTATCACGTGAGGATTTTTAGTAGCAGAAATATTCCCATTGCCTATAAGTCAGGATTTCAATGAAATCATTCTCCATTTATTTCATCATGAATGCTTCAAAATTATAGAAATTACAGAAAAACTGCACTAGGATGTAGTTAGAAATCCTTATGGCATTTGGCTTTGCGCTTGTGCTGCTCTGTGTCAGTTTCATGATGCAGAAACCAGCAGAAGTCGCCCATCATGTTCGGGTTGTGCCGCCCCTGGTAATGCGTCTCCATGAGTGAAATGTCTTGGTGGAATCGCTCGCCGTGCTCGTCTGAGACAGCTCCCAAGTTGTCAGGGAAGAAGTTCAGGTGCTGGTGTAGGAAATGGATTTTCCAGGACATCCTGGAGCCAAGTTTCCTGAAGGACTCGAGCAGCTGCTGCACTATTTCTTCATAGTTGTCCACGCGCTCATTCCCCAAGAAGTTGTCCATCACAGCTTTGAAGCTCCTCCACGCTGCCAGCTCTTTGGGGTTTGGAGTTGTCGGAAAAATGACGTCCTTCATGATTTGTCGGATTTGCGGTCCAGCTGCAGCTGCTCGAGTCCTTCAGGAAACTTGGCTCCAGGATGTCCCTGAAAATCCATTTCCTACACCAGCACCTGAGCTTCTTCCCTGACAACTTGGGAGCTGTCTCAGACGAGCATGGCGAGCGATTCCACCAAGACATTTCACTCATGGAGACGCATTACCAGAGGCGGCACGACCCGAACATGAGGGGCGACTTCTGCTGGTTTCTGCATCATGAAACTGACACAGAGCAGCACAAGCGTAAAGCCAAATGCCATAAGGATTTCTAACTACATCCTAGTGGAGTTTTTCTGTAATTTCTATAATTTTGAAGCATTCATGATGAAATAAATGGAGAATGATTTCATTGAAATCCTGACTTACAGGCAATGGGAATATTTCTGCTACTAAAAATCCTGACGTGATACAGCAAAACGGTTATGATTTTTGAAATCAGCGTACCCAAATTAGTCTAAATCACTTCACACATTTCCAGTAAAAAATATTTGTTGTTCAGTGTAATCATAGACACTGAAATTATCAAAGTTCATGTATTTTTGAATTTCTCAGGATTAAGTCAAGCTTGCTGCACCAAACTTTAACACACAAAATTTCCCATATTTTGGCACCTATGTTTCATATTTTAGCCAGTTTGGTCAAAATTTGCAGAACTGGCAGCAAAAAGAGATGTGCCCATTTTTAGACACCCTGTCTATAGGGTAAACCGGGGGGCTACTTTGAACGAATAACGTTTTTTTGAAATTTCAAGCGTACAGATTCAGGTCTTTAGGCAAGCCAGGATGACCATTTATAATGCAATCGAAAGCTTGAAGTGTGCTCTTCAAAATGATGTCAGATAGAATGTTGTACGCTCAACCAAAGATGAGTGTGACCAAGTTTTTTTAAAAAACACATGGGTGTTCAAAGTAGCCCCCGATGTGGGGCTACTTTGAACACCGTGTTTAAAATTAATTCTGTCAGATAAGATAGGCAAAGGGGCATACATGTTATACGTCCGGGCCGGCCTGAGGGAGGAGGTAAGGGGGCCCTCCGTCTGGAGGGCGTTCAGGGGCGGTTTCGCTCAGGAAAGGGGTACAAAATTTCATAAATCTCAAAAAACGCCTGGAAATGGGTTTTAGCACGTTTTATAGGCTAAAAATCGCTAATTTAAGCTGAAAAATAGCGTTTTTCTGCTAAAAAACAAACAAAATACAACAGAAAGGGTCTCTAAAAACACCGATTTCTCTTAAATGACAGCAGCGGAAACACTAAATTCAGTTACATAAGGCCTTCTAAACGAATTTTGAGCTTGAATTAGTGATTTCTAAGCTAGTTTGTTAGATTGGGATGGAGCGGAGGGTTATACTAGAGTGGAGTCGCTACTAATATTTTTGTGTTAGGCCATGAAGGTCTACCTAATTTTTTACTCGGGGTGTAGAATAGGAAGGGGCAAGAGGGTTGGCGTTGCCAGCTGAGTGGTAATCCCCAAACCCCTTAACCACAGAAGCCGAGAATACGCAGAGAAGACGAGGAAAATCAGATTTATAAGGGTGTTCAAAGTAGCCCCTTCTCTTCTTCACAGCATAGAAAAAGTTCAATATGAAATATCTAGACAATAAGAACACCATTGGAAAGAGAATGGTCTGGGGAGCAAAACGATATAAAACTTGACTACTTTGGGGCATTATTAGAACCTAAAGTTTTCTTGCAATAAAGTTTTCGGCCGCAAAGAAAACGATATTTTCAAGCAACATAGCACTGGCAAACAGCAACAGATCCTTTACTATTTGGTATGGTCGTGTTGCCTGGAGTCTTTGGCGATAAACTAGCGCAACCATAGGTCAAAAAGCGAACCGTAGGCGCCATGCGGCGCAATAAAACGCGCAAAACTCACGCCTGTTCAAAGTTACCCCGGTTTACCCTACACTAAGTAAGTTAAGTTGGTATGGTATCTTACGAGATTCAATCCGCTGAGGCGGCACGGCCATTAGTGTAAATCATAGGAAGACAGAAATACAGTTCAGTCGGTTCAGTGGAAGGACAGTGAGCAGTCTTGCTGTTTCTTTTCTCAGCTTTTCTTTCTTCCTTCTTTAACAACCGTCCATTTTTGTTCTTTTCGGTGCGCGGCGTTGTACTAATCTGTTCGCCCTTCAAAATGTAAGCTGATAAATGTGACGCAAATATGATTTTGGTTACCAAGGTATAAACAATCCCGAAAAACCTACTTAGACACCACATTGCCAATACTTGCTCAGCTTGGCCAAAATCATACTTCATGAACCGGTGGCGTCGTTGGCTCAGTGGTTAGCTCGCTGCCTTGAGTCACGGCGGTTCCGGCATCGCCAGTGCTTGTTCGTGGGTTCGAAACCTGTCGAGTCGATGGGAAGTAGTGGACACAAAGCCCAACCCAGGCCATCGAAAGTCAGCAATGACAAGTAGAAAAATGGTAACCAAATCGGTGATGTCTTGCACAGACCGACGCAACGGGAAGGTTTTTTAGGCTGCCGGACCTTGTGTGTCTTCCTGCTCTATAGCAGTTGGCTACTCCTAGTGCAAAAGGACAATACGTCACAACAACACATGCAATTATTAGTATCATTATGGAAAATGTATAAAAAATAGATTTTGTATTTTTGATAAGAAAGCAAATTACTATGTGGTTGTGGTGTTGCTATACTACCGATAACTTTTTCTTGATTGGCGCAAACTAATTACTGATGAAATTTTAAAGATTTTTATCATTATTACATCAGCCGCCGCTACCCCTTCAGGATGTGAAAATTTACCACCAACGCAGCCGAAATGCTAGCCCATGTACGTAGATACAAACGTGAACCATAAGGCATACGAATGTGAAACTACCTGTACAGTTAAAAATGAACTTCCAAACGAACAAGGTTTCAAGTAAACAATAAACAATGAAGAAATTTGAAATTAAACAGTGAAGTGAGCGAATGCTACTTTCTTCCGAAATCAGATACGAAATGATATTTAGTATATGTAACAGGTCCGGACTACGGTTGGACGCATATATGCAATATGCAATATCAAACAATGCATATATGCATGGTTTTTGGCATGCATGTATGTATATGCAATATCAAATGCATGCAATATTCCAATATGCAATAGTCATATGCAAATTGACCCTGATATCAAAATTTTGCATATTTTTAGTTTGCATATTTTTGTCAAAGGTGTCGCTGACTTTTCGTGCTGTATACTTATGCTCTGAAGAACCTTAAACGATTCAAATACCGTATGTAGTTGTTTTATCTATACGGCGACGAGAAATCCATAAAGTACTCGTCAAAACAGTACAAGTTTTAAAGAGGGCTAGTTTGGCCGATTTCTGGTTTTCAGCTGAGCGAATTGCGAATTTCTGCAAGCACCTCATTGCTTCATAAATATCTGCAGTTTTTAGCAGAATTGTTCAAACTTCAAAAAATAAGGTGGCACAATTAGCATCCCAGAACAGCCAAACAGATTGGATTCCTGAGTTTGGAATAGTCGCCACGTTTTTGCTAATTTTTTTTCAAACTAAACATAAAATATCTAAAATAAAAAATCCCTTGATTCAGGCAGTTTATACTGTATATCTGTACTTTACAGATATCAAAGCTTCCTCATTCCACTTTACAGAATGGCGATGAATGGCTTGAGGCAGACATGGGCCAGCATTTCGGCTGAGAGGGGGTAGAATTTTCAATTCCGGAGGGGGTTGTAGGAGCACCTGAGGGGGGTTGAGGGGTGGTAAGTCAAAAAGTCCGATTTTTGGTTAAATCAAGGTTTTTCGCATATTTTTCATTAAAATAAGTCAATATTAGCTATTCCGAGCTCATTTACACCTAATGCAGCCATATTTTTATCATAATTTTCTATACAAAATTCTTCCAAAAAATTCCTGAGGGTGGTAGCGGCCGGCTGACGGGGGAGGTCAGAACCTAGGGCCCCTCAGCCCCCCTTTGCCCATGTCTGGCTTGAGACCCTAAACTCAAGTCGCAAGTAATAGAAATCTCAACTGAGACTTTTCAGATTCAGAACTTGTTAGTTTGTAAAACTAGGACAGCACTACAAACGGTTAGGTGTACCACATTAGAGAGAACTAATCTGAACATGCAAACAGTAATCTAGCCAAAAATCTGGAATGTCAACCAGTTTTAACCAAAAATTACGAAATGAGCTGGTCTTTCATGCCAAACTGTGTTTCTCCTCTTGTTTTTTTTCCAGATGAGGTCTGCATCTGTAAGATGGGTATGCCTAATAACTGCTAAAGATTGCGTAGACATTCCGACCAAACTCGAAAATGCTTGGAAAACGTCCAGTTATCGATTTCAGGCAATTTTGATAAAATATGCAAATATGCAAAAAATATGCACATATTTCATTTTTGCACGCATATGATATATGCAATATCAATATGCACTGGAGATTGCATGCATATACTCATATGCAATATCATATGCATCCCAAAAATCCAATATCATCCAACCATAGTCCGGACTGATGGATTGGTATTTGGGTTTGTTTAACAGATCAGAGTTCAGCAGTTTCGTCCACGGTCCGTTGTTGGCGTATTATGTAATACACACGCAATATGCACACGGAATGTTTGATAGTAAGAGGGGAGTCCGAATAAGGTTCAATAATCGTCACACACCTGGGAATGTCTTTTAGCTACTGTGGGAAACATATTAAGGGAAGCGCGTTTGCGCTTTCCCGGTGTAGTTATTGTTACCGCGGTCCATACTAAAAATTGTTTTCGTAGCATTCGAGGAGGGAGCAAATGCGCTTCTCTTATTATGTCGGAGTTTGACCAAATTTGAAAAAAAAAGTGCCAAAAAAGGGTATTTTTTCGGCCATACTTTTTAGCGTAACTTTTGTGTTTGTGGACCGATTCCTCTAATATTTGCAGGCATTGTAATTTGAAGTTTTTCCTATCTTCTGCTGAAGATTTGAGCGAAATTAGTTGATTCGTTTTCGAGCAGTGATCATTTGAAAAAATGCTCTCGAGGGAGGGGGGCTGGCGAAAAAACAAAATGGTGGTTTTCGGCGTTTTTAAGGTACTTCTCGCGGTAACATAGTAACGTGTTATACATCAAAAGTTTGCAAAAATTCTGAATTTTCTATTGGTACAGTCGGTTTTTGGATATTGTTTTTCGTTTTTGAGTTAAAAATTTTTTTAATTTTTGAAAATTGCCAGTAAAACCAACTAATGGTTTAAAGGTCCCCATGGATCGGACCTGTTACGTTTTGTTAAGCAATGTGTGTAGTTTCATATTACGTGTGGTAGAATTGCATACTAATCCGGGATCAAAAGTTATGGCCGATTGAAGCACTAAAAATGGTCAAATTTTGGACACTTTTTTCGAAATTTTTTTTACTTTTTGATTTTTGAAGCGGGGAGGAGGGTTCCGCGAACTGGGGAAGGTCTGGAGCTCTGGGACTTTTACGTTTTGTTAAGGAATGATTGTAGTTTGAAACTAAGGGTGCAGACGTTTTTCCGACTCCGGGATCAAAAGTTATGAAACATTGAAAAATAGTAAGAGTAGATTTTTCTTGGTTATGAGACCCTGTGTTCAGGACATGATAATCTGGGTAAGAAGTTTTGCGATTTGGCTCAAAATTTGTGTCAGGATGTAAGGACACAATATAAACAAGATTTTAACATTTTTGGGCGAAAATTCGAAAAAATAATTTTTTGGACTTTTTGCCGTATTTAGCTCATAACTGTAGTAAAAGTAAACGTACAAAGGTGGGGATTGCATATTATGAATGAGAAAAGGCTGTTCTTTCCAACGGTACACAGCAAGCTGCGATCAGAAAGCTCTAAAGATATTTATGTCGGATTTTGGACAAAATTGAAGAAAATGCAAAAAACGCTATTTTTTGGCCTGTGCTTTTTAGCATAAGTTTTGTATTTCTGGACCGATTGCTCTAAGATTTGGAGACATTGTAGATTGAAGTTTTCTCTATCTTTTGGTGAAGATTTGAGTAAAATTCGTTCATTCGTTTTGGAGTACTTATCAATTGAAAAAATGCTGTCGAGGGGAGCTGAGGAAGAAAGAAAATGGTAGTTTTCGGTGTTTGTGGAGTCCGTTTTTAGTTAAAAGGAAAACTATAAACAGGAGGATACAGTATTGGTTGACGAGATATTATAGCGATTGGAAACTACAGTATTAAGGGAAGCGCGTTTGCGCTGTTCAGTGTGGTTATTGGGTAGCGCGGCCCATACTAAATTGTTTTGGTAGCATTCGGGGAAGGAGCAAAACGGTTCTCTCATTATCCTCCTGCAACATACCGTCGTTTTTACCTATCGGTGGAAGAGGCTTCAGCCGATAGGATATGGTATCGGGGCAATTGGACGGGGAACAAAACCCGATAGGTGTCGGGTGAAGGATTTTTCAATTCAGCCGATAGGGCGGGGAATCTATTCAGCCGATAGCATACAATGTACCTATCCTATCGGTTTTCTCCCCCCCGGTGGGATCAGTGATAGAGAGAAATAATAAAATAGAAATAAAATAAAAGATAGAAATAAAACGTTCCTCTGCTGTAAGCATTTTACTGTATCTTCACTGTCTTTGTGAGAAGAATTGAGCTACTTATATCATTTGAATCATTGCGCCATTGCCTATTAAGGTGTTTAGATTGCACAACGATTTGAGCTTTTTGTTGCCTCAAAATTGCTGTTTAAATTTTGCTCATATCAAAATGAAAAACGTCATATATTTAAGAACCCCAATAATATCTACAAAGTGCAGTTTAATGTGATCCCCACCATATCTCCAGCGCCAGGCCAGCCTGTTTAAAAATGGTGCAAGCGCCAAAAATCGCTACAGCTGGCAGCACTCTACGTTTTTTATAAGCTGGCCTTTGTGCGTCAGAGCTAAGCGCAAGCATAGCTAAACGTTTGCTGGTACGCAGATAACACAAGATTTAGTTTGTATCTAATCTAATGGTTTTGGTTGGAGAAGGCTACAGCTTTCTGCGCTGCTTTCTATACACGGAGAATTTGATAGAAATGGAAAATCTGGGGATTTTCTGCCCCATTACCCAATACTGATTGGGACCTTTTGAAATGCTTTATCATTTTAAAGGTTAGATCTAAAATTAGTTTTAACTAGGAAACTGTTTTTGCGCCAATCAACTAAAAACCTAGATACTAAACTAAAAATAGATTCTAATGTTAATTTCTTTTGTGGCATGTTTCTTGAGGAGTAAACCGGTAATTTGCTCTTTACTCCTTATTAAAATAAAAACTATAATTTTTGCTATTTTTAATGCTAAACAATGTGCCTCCTCTTTGATGAAATACGATTGTTTTACCCAGGTGAGAAAGAATTAGGTATTGGGGCAGAAAAATCTGGAGAATATGAGTTTTGACGGACGAGTAGGTCGACTTCCTAAAATAGACAAAAACGCTAAACGCTAAATCACTATTGCCGATTTTTCTCAAAAAATGTCCCGAGAGAGGGAAGGTGTGTGTAAGTCCCCAGAGTCATGTATGGGATGTGGATGTGAGGAGTGACTGCTTTCACAGTTATACACAGTAAAAATCAATGGTGCCGACGCCACCAAAGTTCGATTGGAAACTGGATAACAATTGATCGCATCGCATAGATCACCACTGTTTCTTGGTTTTCCCGTCAGGTTTAGCTTAATTTCACCAAAAAAGTGGTCTGGTCCGAAAATTCCGGTCCAAAAAATGCATCGACTTTGGATGTAGCTTCAAAGTTTCGTTGTCAGAGAATTGCTATTCAAAATAAAATTGTGTGATGCTCTATTCTATTCATTCCCAATGATTGCTAATCACACACAGTGACAGTACATAAGTACCTTTTCCTGCGCAAACGAAATTTCACAAACTAACTGCACTCTCATTTTTATTTTAATTTGCGAATCTCACTGTCCGACAGGATAGAAGCACCGAAGAATGACGGGAGAATGCTTGAACCGATAGGTTATGCTGTCGGCTGAACTACAGCCGACAGGGTTTCACCCGATATCTGCGCGCTTCCACCGACAGGTGTATTTAATTTTTATCATGTCGGGTTGGCCATTCCCGATAGGATGGACTACTACGCCA
>JASANB010006255.1:0-18975 GCA_030248155.1 Sabatieria punctata
TGCTCTTCCCTAACATTTCTAGTGATAGTATGCAGTGCTAATTTATTATCATTATCTGTTATTAGCTATGTAAAACCAACATTTTGTGTACCAAATTTTCGCTCGCAATATGGCCTTCTCTCCCATCCGGCTAACGGCTACCATTCAGAAGTTTAGTGCTTGCTTTTCGGATAGGTTAAATTAATCTGCTTACTACTAAATACAGTGTTGGCCATAAAAAAAGACCGCCTGGCCTTTTTTCGAGTTTTCTGAATAATTTCAAATGGCCACCATTCTGTCAATTTTCAACCGAATGAAAAGATTTTTGGCTCGCTTATTAATATTTGCTAAGAGTTTGTTTTGGCCAAGTCCTAGCCTGTTAGCCTTCTGTAGCCTCGAGTTATGCTCTTCCGAAGTAAAGGGACCCGAATTTGCAGACGTCAGTTTTGAGCGGAAATATCTTACGAACCCTTAATCGAATATTTCCCAATTTCTTTAAAATGTTGTTTAAACTCGGGTTTCGATTGTTGTACTTGATTGTACTTACACACGGTCGGATGGAAGAAAGTATCGATTGATATACATTGTACTTGTAAAGTTTACCGCCAGCACCTTTTACCAGTGAAAATATTGTACCCAGCACCACTTACAAGTGAAAATACAGTACTCAGTACTCTACACGTAACAGAGGGGTCTGAGGGTACTTTTGATTGGGTATACCGAACCCATACCGAAAAATGGGTATTTTTGGAATACCTACCCAATAAATACCTACCGATTCCAGGTATTTTAATGAATACCCATACCGGGTATACCGATTATTTTGGGAATACCCAGGTATTTGGGAATGGGTATTTTTGTTCAGTTTAGTGCAATTTTTATCGAAATTCCCCACGATTACAATGTTTTCATTGTAATTTGTATTTTTGAAGCATGCAGAACAGAAACACATTCTTCTATCACGATATCCTTTCAAAATATCGTATTTGAAGGATTTTTAGTTCTTTGACCCTACTCCCTGTCCCAAACTTGTTTTGTCAGTAGAAAGCGTTGGTCTAGTTTTGGTTAACTTCATACTACTCCTTAATAATCAAGTCTCTATGTACTTGATTACTGATTCACAAGCAAACAACAGAATAGCCCGCATTTTGTCACTGCTCGTTAGATCTCCATACTGTACACTAGCAGGCATTAAAACTACAGTACAATGGAAGCATTTCTCTTAGCCAAAATTATACAACTGTAGAAACGAGCTTCATCACTCCAGTAAAACTAAAAAATAATTTCAAAAAATTCCTAAAAACTGTAAATCCAATTGCTTTTGATGAATTTTCTAGCCTCTGACCTTGGAAATGACTAAATCCAAGGCCTTATAAATGGGAAATTCAGTGTTTTGACTTCGTAAAACATTTTCAGGAAATACCGAATAAATACCGGTATACCGGTATTTTTGCGAATACCTACCCATACCGAACCGATTCCTGGGTATGCCGAAAAATACCTACCCATACCGAACCGATTCCTGAAAATCCCATACCCAAACAACAGTATCTGAGGGATCTTCCCCCACCCGACTTAGACCAGACATCCGGATGGGGACTACCCGAGCCGATTTTTCCGACGCCCTCCGCTTTTCTGACAAGTTTTTTTGAACAATTTTTTTGCAATTCCAGACAAAATATTGCCAAAATCACCTGTTAAACACCATTTTAGCTGTATTTGGTCCGAAATTTGGCGATTTTTGACCAAAAAATGCAGTTTTCTCGATTTTTGAGGGTTTTTAGTACCCAACCCACTCCCAAAATTTGGGCTCAGACCTCCAGGCCGGCGCCAGACTCCCACCCCTCTTCAGCGGATGGTCTGTTACATGTATGCCCAGGCTACACGTCTTTTCCTCGCGGACAGTTCCTCGCGCGACAGTTCCTCGCCGACTTTTCCTCGCGCGACATTTCCTCGCTACGACTTTCCCTCGCGCGACTTTTCCTCGTAGGAATAAATATTCCGAGCCAACGGTAGGTTCTCATCAAGCCTACGTAGGGCACAGGTCAGTTGGCCGGCCGGCGACAATCAGTTAGCCGGTTGTAAATCATCTTTGACAGCAATGAACACCTGTGACCGGACCCGTGATCACATCACAGTCTTCTTTTATCTCTCTGTTTTCTGATCACGCGTTAACATACATAAACTACAAAAGTGCGGTAGAGAAGTTCATCTCTATAGAAGGTGAACCTAATTTGGTCGGTCTCCAGAAAATCGTCCAAAAAGGGGCCGTCCATAAACTACGACGTTCAAAAATTCAAAATTTTGCACCCCCACCCCCCCTCCGACTTTTACCGACGTTTTCATCATCACCCCCCATAAAAATTACGACGTTTTGGGTGGACCCCCCCCCCCCCCCCGAAATAAAATTTTCGAATTTTCGTTCAAAATCTGAAGCTGCTTTTCTGACTGCCTAATCACAAATGAATAATAGAAAAATTTATGCCTGTGCACATACGTATTTACCAGTTAGTTTCACCAATCTTTCAAGAATTTATTTAACTTTCAGTTAAAAAAGAGTCATTCAAATCGGTTGAGATTTGCTTGCCACAGTAAAAAATCTGCCGGGTTGTTTTAACCACTCTTGTTCATTGCCAAAATCAGTGTTTCAAATTTGAGGGCAAATATCTCGAGAACCAAGCAGAGCATCTTAACGAAAACTCTACCAATCGATAATTTATTTGTCTTTCATTCAAAAAAGATTTATTCAAATCGGTTGGGATTTACGGTTGCTACAGTAAAAATCTGCTGGGTTGTTTTTTTGCACACCCTGTACAAATCACGCTAACATAATGTATGTTGTACAACTACAAAAATGTGTCAAAAACCGTTTGACTTTCTCTGCATTCTTGCTTATTCTGCAATCGTCAAACCTTACCAAAAAAGGCCAAAAATACGTCAACGTTTTGCCTCAACCCCCCACCCCCCCTCCGACGTTCTGCGACGTTTTTCGGGGTACCCCCACCCCCCCTCTCTGAACGTCGTAGTTTATGGACGGCCCCAAAGCCTAAAAATAGGTAAAAATCGATGTGATTTGTGCAGAAATGAACAGTGGGATTGGGATGTCAGGTCAGACTACCAGCAGAAAGCTCGATAAAAAATCGATTTCTCCAAAACTAAGGTAAGAATATTGGCGTTTGAGCTTGTGGCAGTTGTCTAAATTGAAGCTCTTTCCTTTCATCACTTGGAGTCTGAGACGTTAGATATCCCTTGAATTTAGACACTTTTCTGTGAAATGAACATTTTTATGTGTCAACGTGAGAGTGAGAAGCCAACAAGTAGGTTCTGCGACCCAGATTACATGTAGGTCCACCTACTCTAGAGGTTACTGCTATGTTCAAAATGGAGTTTTGCGCAACTCTATAGAATTCCTGGATACTTTGGCGCCATGCACCCTCTTGCTTGCTGCCATGTGCCCAGCAAAACGGAGGAGATCTATCTACCAGTGGATGCTGGTCAAGGCTAAGCAGCTTCAACCTGGGGTGTCCCCTACCTTTATCATGACAGATTTCGAGCTGTCTTCTGGTCATGTCCATAACTTCTTGCAGTGTGTAGCAGGGATGTGAGGTGTGTTTTTTCGGTGTTTTTTCCGGAAAACAATCGGTTTTTTCCTAGGGGTCGGAAAAAAACATAAATCGCTGAAAAAACTCAAGCTAAAAGTAGCTAAATTATGCCATTTTTAGTTAAGAATGGACTTTTACCATGTATAATAGGCCAGACTGACTCAAAACTGTCAGAAAAACAACAGAAAAAGCAAATTTGGCAATCTAAAACAAAAAGGCAAACTGCTGTCTGAAAATTTTCATACGGCGTTATTGATGGAGCCTGTCAGGGGCTGCTTCATGCCATTTTCGTGATTTATATCTACGTAAGACGGGTATTTCTGTTCTGAAAAGGCTTAGGAAGGCGTTAGAAAGCGTTAGGAATATAAAACCAGGCTAGGATACTCAAAACCTGAGCTGGAGTTTTTTCCGCGATTTTGGAAAAAAACCGGAAAAAAAACGAAAAAAAACTGGGAAAAAAACAGGCCGAGTTTTTTTTCGGAAAAATATCCATCCCTGGTGTGTAGCATGTTTGTGTTATTCGGCTGTAGATAACAGCCGAAAAGTTGTTATTCCGTATTGTATACAAAAGAGATAAAACGTTTTTATCCATACGAGGAAAAGTCGCGCGAGGAATAGTCGCGCGAGGAAAAGTTGTAGCTAGGAAAAGTCGCGCGAGGAAAACTCGGCGAGGAACTGTCGCGCGAGGAACTGTCCGCGAGGAAAAGACGTGATACCGTATGCCCAGTACCATTTACAAGTGAAAATACACTATCCAGCACGACTTAGAAGTACTTACTGTTGTTTGTGTATACACATACACATTTACCATACACAAAAATACACATTGTTTTTTCAATGTGTATACACATACACATACACATACACATTGAAAATTCAGATACACATTACCATACACAAACACTACTCGAAATGTGTATTTTTGTGTATGTGTATTTAAACAGCAAAAGTCGATGAAATTTCGAACAGAATCGTAAAATTTCGATGTTTTTGCTGCAGTAGTAAACGGTAGATATCCTCCTAAAGCCTTCAAATGGCCTAAGTAACTCGATTTCAAAGCTATCTAAGGTTTAAAGCAACAGGCATTGAGAGATTTTGTTTTCCTAGCATTTCTGGCTCAAAATCTATCAAAAAATTTGCATTTTCAGTACAATACACATACACAAATATACACAAAAATACACATTGTTTTGTTGAAAGTGTATACACAAATTACCATACACATTTGAAGGTAAATGTGTATACACATACACATACACATACACAAACGGAAAACCCAATACCAAACAACAGTAGAAGTACTAAAAACGTGTAGAAATAGGATTAAAGGCAACACTGCTGAACAGTACTTATATAAAAGAACAGAAGAAAAGAAGAAGAAAGAACAGTTCAGATGAAGCAAAAGCAAAAGAAAAAGAAAGAAAGAAAGAACAGTTCAAGATGATCAAGCAAAAGAACAGTTCAGATGATCTGTATTTCAATAAACTTACTTACTTACTTACTTATAAACAGTTATACAGTCCAACAAATATCATAGCACTAGACTGCACAGAAGAGAAGTTGGTCAAACTATTAAGTACTGTAGGTTGTGTGATGGAGGTCGGTTATGGACACGTCACAGCACAGCTGATTTTCACATAGATCTCTCCACACAGCCCCGAATAAGCAGCGCAATTGGTGTACCAGTCAACTGAAAACATTTGATTATGCTACAGTAGAACGGAGTCTGGCTAGCAACAGCTACAAACGCAACCCTTTGGTTACCAATACCAATACCTGAGACCCCAGTGTACCCAATACCCAGTACTTGCATATGTAGCTGGGGCAAGAATTGCATTTCAGTGAACAGATACATTTCAGTGATGCAGGCAGGATCTTTTGTACTGGGATTAAAATTTTGAAAAAATATCATTTGAAAAATCCACAGAAATTCTACTAAAATACAAAAACAACTTCCTAAACCTATAATCATCGATCAACCTTTTAGATTTTTCTAGATTAATTTTTCAGGTCAACATCGATTTTTTTTTCGATTATGACTGTTGCCAATTAGTAGTGGGTATTGGGGGACAAAACCCCAATACCTCGAAAACACCCCAATACCCAACACCAGTTCGCACTCTAAGCTATACAGTTGGTTTTCGTAAATGGTTCCATTTTGCGGTCAAAACACGAAAACACAGAAAAATTGCTGCTGCGCTGCACAGATAAAACTATCTGTCCCAAATAGCTGCGTAAAGAAGAATAATTTGCAAAAATTAATTTGCTCACCTGGAGCAGGAGGTATTGGTTGTCCAAATGTATTTCGACAAGCAATGTTGTTAAATAGATCCACTCCGTTGGCCTGTACCACCCGTCCTGTGCTGTCACATGTGCCTTCAGTAGACTGATTCAGCAGCCACCACACTGCAGTGCCCAGGGCTGTATCTGAAAACTTGCACATAAAGTGTTGGCCATGAAAAAGGACCGCCTGGACTTTTTTCCAGTTTTCCTAATAATTTCAACTGCAAATTGCTGCCGTTCCGTTTAAAATTTTCAGCCGAATGAAAAGATTTTTGGCACGAATATTATTATTATTTGTCAAGAGTTTACTTTAGCCAAATCCTAGTCTACTAGCCTTATGAGTTTATTAAGAGTCGGTGTCTGAGCCAGACAACCCTGTACTGAACTCCCTATGCACAAAAATAGGTCGACCTCTCCGATTTTGCTAAAAATTTGCACAAATGATGTACCTTGGGGGAAACTAACCGGCACCAACTATCAGCCCCCAACTCGGCCTGATATGCAAACTACATGAGGTGAAAGGTCACATTTGGGTTAACTTTTTTGGACTGAACATACGTGTAGAAACCTCAATTTTCAACGTACGGCGTCCGGATTTTTTCAGTTGCTGTTTTTTTTCACTTACTTGAAAATCACATTTTTGGTTGTAGAACTAAAGTGAAAGGCACTATTTTTATTCATAAGATAGGCCGTGAAGAGAGTTTCATTTCGATATATAACATTTTCTGTTTCACCCAGACCTAAGTGGTCAAATTTGCCTTCGAATGTTGACCCCCAAACTGACCTTCTTAAACGTGTCTGCAACATGGATGCTCCCGATGTGTGTCAGACTGCTTCTTATAATGCTGAGTGTTTTATTACTTGATGGCGCTTGCTGCAAGCTACCATTTGAGTCACAGCTCGACTTTAACCGTTGACCCTATGTAAACTGCAAACTAGGCCGAGTTGGTCGTCGATAAACTACCACGTTTAGAGAGGGGGTGGTGGTAGTTGGTTGAACGTCGGAAAACATCGTAGGAGGTGGGGGTTTGTGTTGAAAACATCGACGTTTTTTAGGTGCCTAGGAAGCTTTTGTCCGGAACTACAACAGGGTCCGCCAAAAAAAAACAACCAAGCAGATTTTTTGCTCTAGCAACCGCAAATCTCAACCGATTTGAATGAATTCTTTTTTAAATGAAAGAGTGATGAATTCTTCAAAGATTGGTGCAATGTTTATTGAGATTCACAATTTACTTCTTGAGATATTTGCCCTCTAAATCGAAACAGATTTTGGCAAAGAACAAGAGCGATTCTGTTGCTTTTCATAATAAAGCAGATTCCTACTGCTGGGGCTAATGGTACTTTAAAAGTAAACAGAGTTTCTGTGTCACCAATAAAGCCTCCATTAGCCCTTAGCAGTAGCAGGAATCCGTTTTATTATCAAGTGCAGAATAATAAAAAATCACTCTTGTTCACTGCCAAAATCACTGTTTGGATTTTGAGAGCCAATATCTCAGGAACTAAGCAGAGTAGATAAATGAACATTTCAGCAATCTTTTAAGGATTTATAACCCTGTATATTACTTTTAACGCTTCTGTGAGCTCAATTCTCGGCCGTGTTTGTTCTATAAGTTGGTCTAGAGTTTCTTTTATAGAAACTGCAGTGGCTGACAAATTTCCAGGGAAAATGTCAGCTTGTTGGCTCGCAATGATTGTCCAAAAGTTTCCATTCAGGGGAGCTGAACGGAAAAATCGTTTGTTTCTACAGGTGCTGGTCCAAAGTGGGTTTAGAAAGAACCAAAGAAGCAACAACTGCAATAAAAAGCTGTTTTGACTCAAACTGCATATTGAATATGAGTTTCAGCGATAAAATACAGATTGAAATGCGTTCTTTAACCAAAAATAGTTCAGAAGACCCTAATTTCCAAAGCCAAAACGCAAGCGCAAGACACTGTTTTGAGTCACAAGATTACTAAAAACCCTATTTAGCGATTTGAATGCAGTTCTTATGCCCTATTTAGGGCATACATGTAACAGGTCATCCGCCGATGGGGGAGGGGGGGTTGGGGGGTCTGGCGCCGGCCGGGGGGGTCTGAGCCAAAATTTTGGGGGAGGGGGGGGGGGTGGGCACTTATAAACGCTCAAAAATCGAAAAAATCGCTGTTTTTGGGCTAAAAATCGCCAAAAATCGCTAATTTGGGCTGAAATACAGCTAAAAAGTGCTGTTTTGCAGGCGATTTTGGCAATTTTTGTGTGTGAAATTGTAAAAAATTGCAAAAATTTGCTCGAAAATTTACTTGACAGAAAAATCGGAGGGGGGGTCGGTGAAATCGTCTCGGGGGGGGGGGGGGGGTGTGGCCTAAGTCGGGTGGGGGGCAGACCCCCCCAGACCCCCCTGTTACATGTATGATTTAGGGTTTCTAATTAACCTAAAAACCTTATCTAGGCTTTCTAACCAGTGCTAAAACCCTGTGAGGGGTTTCAAAGTAACCTAAAAACCCTACCGGAGAGTGCTGCATAGGGTACCCCTCCAGATAGCGTACCCGGGGTACACTAACTGGCACTTAGTGCCGGATTGTGTACCCGGGGTACACTATTTGGAGACAGGTTTTATGTCATGTGCGTCCAAAATTTCCAACATTACGGTAGGTTTAAAGCAGGTCTACGTATATTTTTGCGAATTTTCAATCGTTTTTACTGATACAAACCTCACAAGAATGGAAACTTTGACCATCCACTCTCATTTTAATGGCAGAAACAGTAATCTCGATTGGAAAATTGCATTTTTGCTCAGAAATCGTGAAAACAAGCAGTTTAACATGATTTGGCTAAGTGCCAGTTAGTGTACCGGGTACACTAACAGGATCTCATTTTTGTTGCGGAAAATGCTAAGTGCTGGTTAGTGTACCCGGGTACCCAATGCAGCACTCTCCGGTAATCAGGGTTGAAAAGTAACTTGAAAACCCAAATTACGGTTTTAAAGTAACCTAGAAACCCTAATCAGGAATTTAAAGTAACCTAAATAAAAGCCCTATTTAAGGTTTATACAAGTAAACTGATAGCATTGTTTGGGATTTCTAGACAACCTAACAGTATTCTATTTTAGGATTTCTAACCCTTACAAAGAGCCTGTTTAGGGTTTAAAAGTAAGCTAAAAAGTAAAAACCCCATTTAGGGTCACCACTTGCAAACTGAACGAGCAGAGCAGCAGAAAATTGTTATGCGCCCTGTATAGAACAGGTTTTCTTTGCTTTAGCAACCGCAAACCTCAACCGATTTGAATTAATCTATTTTTGAATGAAAGACAGGTAAATTGATGAAAGAAAGATTGGTGACTGACATTGCATACTCTACCGCGCAGCGCATAATTGACACTCAAAGAAGAACTCACTAACGACACCAGTTTTGGCGTTAGTTGCTTTTGAACAGAACAGTGCCACTTTGGTGCCGGGGGCAACTTCAGTGATCACAATTTTGGCAGGCGCCGTCAAGGCCGTCCCGTCCAGTGTATAAAAAAGACCATCAGAACGAGCTCCATCTACGGGACAAGCTAAACTGATCGATTAGCACATTTCAACAGTCAGGTAAATATACATAGAGGTGTCCCAAAACACTACAACATTACAAACACCTCTGCACCGATTCACTTCAGTAGGGGCTCAAATTGTTGATCTAATCGTGCCATTTTACATATCAAAAGCGGAGCCCTTAACTCCATCCAAAACTCAAAACACAGGGCAAAACCAAGAAATACGTAGAGCCATTTTGGTTGGCTGTGTAGAAGAAAACGCTCCTCCTTATTCCATTAATTTAACGTTTTTCGAAATGGTGCAATACTGTGTTAGGGGCTATGCAAAATGACGACGTCATCGGTCAAGGGGAGAGGGGGTTTGTCAAACGATGAAAACCGATGACCGACCAATTTTGTCTCATAGGGGAATTTAGAGAAATCAGCCTTCAAAAACACACTTGAAAGGCATTCTTGCTTAAAGTTAACAGTTTTAGTAGTTTAAGGAGGCCTGGTTGGGATTCTAACTGATGAGGCGAGAAAATCATGAAAAACTAACTTTCAAAAACGCATATAAAACGCATTCTGGCCATCAGTATTCGGCACAGCACAGGCCGCCCGCCCGGCAGCGTCATTAGAAATGTTTCTTCTGTGTGTAGTTCTCGCACAAGTGATTTCGCAAGATTTCCAAGCGATTTTAGCTCTTCCGGAATGGGTTGGGCCGTCCGGAGCAGAATGTCATCCGAGCGGACTCGAAATTTGATATTCCAGGCCAGGCCGTGAAAAGAGGCACCATGCACAGGGTTCTATTTAGATACGTTTAGCAAATTTTTTCTTTTCTCTTAGGTTTGACAGGTTTTTTCTTTCTACCTCCACCAAAAAAGGAGTACCTACCTACACTACACTTTTACCTTACTCGGATACCTTACTATTTTCAATACATACTGTAGTTCACAATAAGTGCGAGTCGATGGATTTTTCACTGAATTCTGATAAATTAGTAGATTTTCCAATTTTTCTTTGATTTTATTAAAAATAACGAAAATATCTTCTAAAAACAAACTGTTTCTAAATATGGGAAAATAACTAGAAGAATCTAAAAACTATTGTCCTAAAACTTGCTCATTTGAATGCAGGCAGACAAATTCGGGGGGGGGGGGTAAGAAAAAAAAGTGACGTCATTTTTTTTCGCTTTTAGAGGGGGCTATGGAAAATGATGACCACCGATGACAAGGGGGAGGGGGGTCGAAAAACGAAAAAAAACGATCACGTCATTCTTGCACGGCCCCTTGCTCAAAAAGTGTTCGTGTGCGTCAACACTTTAAGAGTCGGTCCACGAAAAAATCGAACATTGACGCGAAGACCTCTGTACAGCTCATTTTTCAAAATCACCGCACAAATGTGAAACTTTCAGCGATTGTAGAACTTGAAAAGAAATGAAAATGTTTGCCATCCGATTTTCTCTAGCTGCATTTGAACCCAAGTTATGGACCCTCGAAAATCGGGATTTTGGCACTCTCCAGTTTCACCACCCTAACTTTGAACGGCTGCAGTTCACTAGTCTGTGGACCAAATTTTACAAGTTATGGCTCGTTAGAAAGACCATTTCAAGTAGTGTCAAGCGCTTCTGTCAGATATTCGAAAATTGGTCCGATCTTGTGCAATTCGCCATAAACTTTAACAGGCCATATCTTAAAATTGAACATGGTATCTCAAAAAGTGACTATCACATTCGGAATCTCCGTTCTTTTGTGTGTCTATCGGTACTTACCATATTTATATGGAGTTGCAATCTGACAGTCAAACGATCAGTTGAATGTAGGGTGGTCGGACACTCAAAAATCCGGTTTTTTTGCGCTTTTCGATCACCCACCAAATTTTAAACGGCTGCCGTTCACTAGTCTGTTGACCAAATGTTATCAGTTATGGCTCCTTAGAAAGGCCATCTCAAGTAGTGTCAAGTGCTTTTACCCGTTTTTCAAAAGATTGGATTGATCTGGTGCAATCGGCTGTAAATTTTAACAGGCCATATCTCAAACTTGAACATTGTATCTTAAAAAGTGACTATCATATTCGGAATCTCCGTTCTTTTGTGCATCTAACGGTAGCAACATTTATATATAGAATTGCAATGTGACAGTCAAACGATCTGTTGAAGGTAGGGTGGTCGGCCACTTTCAAAAATCCGGTTTTTTTGCGCTTTTCGGTCACCCAGCAAATTTTGAACGGCTGCCGTTCACTAGTCTGTTGACCAAATGTTATCAGTTATGGCTCGGTAGAAAGGCCATTTCAGGTAGTGTAAAGTGCTTTTACCCGTTTTTCAAAAGATTGGATTGATCTGATGCAATCGGCCCTAAAACAATATTTTACAAAAAGCGACTATCATATTCCCCGTTTTTGTGCATCTAACGGTAGCAACATTTTTATATAGAATTGCAATCTGACAGTCAAACGATCTGGTGGAGGGAGGGTGGCGGACACTTTCAAAAATCCGTTTCTTTTGCGCTTTGGGCCCAAAATTTGGACGGCGCTCGGTTAAATTTGGCCGGGGAAAGTTTACATTTTTAAATTGATCTGATGCAATCGGCCCTAAACTTTAACAAACCATATCTTAAAATTGAATATGGTACTATCTTAAAAAGCGACTATCATATTCGGAATCTCCGTTCTTTTGTGCATCTAACGGTACCAACCATTTTTATATAGAATTGCAATCTGACAGTCAAACGATCAGTTGAAGGTAGGGTGGTCGGACACTTTCAAAAATCGAGTTTTTTGCGCTTTTCGGTCACCCACCAAAATTTGTCTAGCTGTCATTCACTATTCTGTTGGTCAATTATTAGCAGTTATGGCTCATTCGAAAACTAATGTGACTTATTCTATGATGGTTTTGTTGCTGGTCAAAAATTTTTGAGGCATTATGTGCAATTTGTCCTGGACTTTGGTGAGTTGTATCTCAAAAGCGAATTATTTTCGAAAGCAGCTTAAAGCAGATTCGGAGTCTCCGTTCGTTTCTGCGTCTAACGGTATCAAACATATTTATATGGACTTGCACTTCGATAGTCAAACGATCAGTTGAAAGTAGGATGGTCAAATATTTTCAAAAACCAGGTTTTTGTAGCTTTTCCATCAGCCCCCAATCGTTTGTCTAGCTGTCATTCGCCATTCCATCGGAAATTTTTTTGACAAATGTTACCGTTAGACGCAGAAACGAACGGAGACTTCGAATCTGCTTCCAGCTGCTTAGCAAATAATTTGCTTTTGAGATATGACTCACCAAAGTCCAGGACAAATTGCACATAATGCCTCAAAAATTTTTAACCAGTAACAAAACCGTCATGGAATACGTCACATTAGTTTTCAAATGAGCCATAACTGGTAATAATTAGCAGACAGAATAGTGAATGACAGCTAGACAAAGTTTGGTGGGTGACCGAAAAGCACAAAAAACCGGATTTTTGAAAGTGTCCGACCACCCTATCTTCAACTGATCGTTTGACTGTCAGATTGCAATTCTATATAAAAATGGTTGCTACCGTTAGATGCAGAAAAGAACGGAGATTCCGAGCATGATAGTCACTTTTTAAGATACCATGGTCAAGTTTGAGATATGGCCTGTTAATGTTTAGGGCCGATTGCACCAGATCAATCCAATCTTTTGAAAAACGGGTAAAAGCACTTGACACTTCTTGAAATGGCGTTTCTAACGAGCCATAACTGATAATATTTGGTCAACAGACTAGTGAACGGCAGCCATTCAAAGTTTGGTGGGTGACCGAAAAGCGCAAAAAAAACGGATTTTTGAGTGTCTGACCACCCTACCTTCAACAGATCGTTTGACTGTCAGATTGCAATTCTATATAAAAAATGTTTGGTACCGTTTGATGCACAAAAGAACGGAAATTCCGAACATGATAGTCACTTTTTAAGATACAATGTTCAAGTTTGAGATATGGCCTGTTAAAGTTTAGGGCCGATTGCACCAGATCAATCCAATCTTTTGAAAAACGGGTAAAAGCACTTGACACTACTTGAGATGGCCTTTCTAAGGAGCCATAACTGATAACATTTGGTCAACAGACTAGTGAACGGCAGCCGTTCAAAATTTGGTGGGTGATCGAAACGCGCAAAAAAACGGGATTTTTGAGTGTCCGCCCACCCTACATTCAACTGATCGTTTGACTGTCAGATTGCAACTCCATATAAATATGGTTGGTACCGATAGACGCACAAAAGAACGGAGATTCCGAATATGATAGTCACTTTTTGAGATACCATGTTCAATTTTAAGATATGGCCTGTTAAAATTTATGGCGAATTGCACAAGATCAGACCAATTTTTTGAAAATCTGACAGAAGCGCTTGAAACTACTTGGAATGGTCTTTCTAAAGAGCCATAAGTGATAACATTTGGTCCACAGACTAGTGAACCGCAGCCGTTCAAAGTTAGAGTGGTGCCACTGGAGAGTGCCAAAATCCCGATTTTCGAGGGTTCATAACTTGGGTTCAAATGCAGCTAGAGAAAATCGGATGGCATACTTTTTCATTTCTTTTCATGGTCTTCAATCGCTGAAAGTTTCGCATCTGTGCGGTGATTTTGAAAAATCAGCTGTACAGACCAATGTTTGATTTTTTTTGTGGACCGACTCTTTTAAGAGTCAGTCTCTGAACCGATCGAGTTTCAGTATTCAGACCCCAAAATTGAAACTTTGAGCTAGAGAGCTCTAAGTTGGCACACTAATACATACTTATGAGCTATCTTTCAGCTGCAAAGGATTAGTGGATCTAACCCTTCTGTCCTGAGATATAGCCTTCCGGAGATCGGTCCGCTTAACTATGGGACCAAAATTTCAAACTCGAATTTCTCGCTTCATACTTGGAATTCGGACCAAAAAATTGGGAGTTTTAGAGTACTTTTAGACGGCTTTAAGAAACTTTTGTCAAATTTTCGTTTTCAGAAAAAAAATTTTTTTTCGCCCCCTTTGCGCCCCCCTAGCTGGTCTGGAACACCCCCCAACCCCGTTTTTTTATTTCAGAAAAATATTGCGCTATCAATTACCTTACAATGTAGCGTTTGGTGTAAAGCATTGTTTGCCCAGACCCGTGCAGCGTGAGAAAATTGAGGTCAAACATGTCCCGGTCGCAAAATTTTCGCACTTTTCTCAAGTCGAATATTTCCAAGTCCGGTTTTCCACCTACTAGTACGAATTCGGACTTAAAAATTGGGAGTCTTAGAGTACTTTTAGACTACTTTAAGAAACTTTTGTCAAATTTTCGTTTTCAGAAAAACAATTTTTTTCGCCCCCTTTGCGCCCCCTTAGCTAGTCTGGAACCCCCAACCCCGTGTTTTTATTTCAGAAAAATGTTGAGCTATCAATTACCTACCGTTTGGTGTAGAGCATTGTTTGCCCAGACCCGTGCAGCGTGAGAAAATTGAGGTCAAACATGTCCTGGTCGCAAAATTTTCGCACTTTTCTCAGGTCGAATATTTCCAAGTCCGGTTTTCCACCTACTAGTACGAATTCGGACTTAAAAATTGGGGGTTTTAGAGTACTTTTAGACTGCTTTAAGAAATTTTTGTCAAATTTTCGTTTTCAGAAAACAAATTTTTTCGCCCCCTTTGCGCCCCCTTAACTCGTCTGGAACCCCCAAACCCCGTGTTTTTATTTCAGAAAAATGTTGCGCTATCAATTACCTGCCGTTTGGTGTAAAGTACTGTTGGAAAGTCCGGGGTTAAAAAAATAAGTTCAGGTTCAAGTCAAGTCCAACATCGAAATTTCAGGTTCAAGTCCAGGTTCAATTCCATCATCTAAAAAACCTGGACAATAGGTTCAGGTTCAAGTCCACTGATAATTACAAGAATTGTTCAAATTTTGCACTGCTGGCAAGTTTTCTGAGCTATACATATAAGCCTGTCTACTAGTAATGAAAGACGAAAACCACATTTTATGGGGCAGTAGTTTCGTTTTCTCGCATATTCAGTTTGAAAAATAGGTGTAAAAACAAGAAACCATGAAAATGTGTGCAATCCAACCGAAATTTGACAAATCTTGCCTAAATTTTCACTCAAATTTTGAACCTATTGAGTGAGTCCAGTAAAACGAAACAGGTTCAAGTCCGGCTGAAATAAAATAGGTTCAGGTTCAGGTTCAAGTCCACAGATTTCAGGTTAAAAACCTATTAATAAGTCCAGGTTCAAGTCGGACTTGCCAACAGTAGAAAGCATTGTTTGCCCAGACCCGTCGAGCGTGAGAAAATTGAGGTCAAACATGTCCTGGTCGCAAAATTTTTGCACTTTTCTCAGGGGGGATATTTCCAAGTCCGGAGAGGTTTGACCTAAAATTTCTCACGCTCCACTGGTCTGAGCAAACAATGCTTCACACCAAACGGTAGGTGATTGATAGCGCAACATTTTTCTGAAATAAGAAAAACTGGGTTGGGGGGGTTCCAGACGAGCTAAGGGGGCGCAAAGGGGGCGAAAAAATTTTTTTTTCTCAAAACGTAAATTTGAGAAAAGTTTCTTAAAGCAGTCTAAAAGTACTCTAAAACCCCCAATTTTTAAGTCCGAATTCGTACTAGTAGGTGGAAAACCGGACTTGGAAATATTCGAACTGAGAAAAGTGCGAAAATTTTGCGACTGGGACATGTTTGACCTCAATTTTCTCAAGCTCTACGGGTCTGGGCAAACAATGCTTTACACCAAACAGTAGGTAATCGATAGCGCAACGTTTTTCTGAAATAAAAAACGGGGTTGGGGGTTCCAGACGGGCTAGGGGGGGGGGGGGGCGCAAAGGGGGCGAAAAAAATTTTTTTCCTGAGAACGAAAATTTGACAAAAGTTTCTTAAAGTAGTCTAAAAGTACTCTAAAACCCCCAATTTTTATGTCCGAATTCCGAGTATGAAGCGAGAAATTCGAGTTTGAAATTTTGGTCCTATAGTTAAGCGGACCGATCTCCGGAAGGCTATATCTCAGGACAGGAGGGTTAGATCCACTAATCCTTTGCAGCTGAAAGATAACTCATAAGTATTGAAGAGTATTTGATAGTTTTGTGTGAGTGTTTGTATTATCAAGTTGTTGAGTGGTTGTGTGTGTGCGTGTGCTTGTGTGTGTTGTGTGCAAGTGTCAACTAGTCGATAAACTTCTTCATTGGTGCCGAACAGACCCGGGAGCCCCCTTCATTCAGTTCCGGTACGAGTTCAAGTTCTACCATCAAGTTCCTCCTGTTTCCAACCCCAAGCTACCACTGCTCGTGATCGTCAGGCACAGCCGTGCCCCATCTGATGCTCACATGACGTCAGCTACCTTTCGCGATCACGTCCGACTTCTGCAAGAGCAACTACAGCGTGATTTCGAACAGCAACAGCAAAGGTGGATCGAACAACAGCGGCGTTGGCAGATCGAACGTCAGCGCACTGATCGTCTCATCGCTCAGTACCTGTCTCGACCCCTGGCAGATCGTATGAAAGAGGAAGCGGCTTTGTTGGCTCCATGTTCTGGCACGTCGGGTGTTCAAGTCGGCTCATTAAACACTCCCTTCACTGGGTTAATGGTCGATGCTCAAGTGGTAGTGGAACAAGACGTGGGGAAGGCAGAGGAGTGGAAAGAGGCGGCGAAAGAAGTCGAGGATGACGCGCACTTAGTTGATGGTCTACAAATGGAACCATCTCATAGCGCGCTTCTTGGGGCACACGCGGACGATCCCGGCGATGTGGCCTCTGCCGACACTAAGGATTCGGCTTTATTGCAGTCTGCTCTCCAGGACGTCCAAGATGTGAAAAGAAGGAAGAAGAAGAGGCGAAGGAGGAAGAAGAAAGAAGAGAAGAAATTGGAAGATCAGATAGAAGTAGGGAGTAGAAGGAAGGAAAAAGAAGAAAAGGAAGATGGAAGAGGAAGAAAGAGGATGGGGAGAAGGAAGAAAGAAGAAGAAGAGGAAGGGAAAGAGGAAGAGAAAGAAGGTGAGAAAAGAGGAAAGATGTTTTGGGAAAGAAGGAGAAAGAGAAGGCAGATGAAAAGAATGGCAGTTCGTTTGAGTTCGCTTCATAACAGATGGAATCCAGTTACTCCCATGACAAGTCATCAGATGCAGGCAAAGGCGCAGAAAGGCCGCAACGTGGCACGCAAGAGATCGAATCAATGTGAAGTCAGTGCAGAGCAGCTTGTTACCGGAGATTCCGAATCGACAGTGGCTGAGCAGTTCCCACAGTTCGTTTCCCCGATTGTTAGGCACAGCGGCGGCCCAGTTGACACTCATGAGGGGGAGTGATGAAGAGTATTTGATAGTTTTGTGTGAGTGTTTGTATTATCAAGTTGTTGAGTGGTTGTGTGTGTGCGTGTGCTTGTGTGTGTTGTGTGCAAGTGTCAACTAGTCGATAAACTTCTTCAGTATGTATAGTGTGCCAATTAGAGGTCTCTAGCTCAAAGTTTCAATTTTGGGTCTGAATAGGGCAAAGGGCCAAAACGCGATCTCACCAGAGACGGACTCTTAAAGCAGAATCATTTCTAATGATTCAAAGAGAGTGTGGAACTTTGCTCCAAATTGGCCGCGTTATCGCCATATGAAACCAACCAAAATGGTGATCTTTTACGTGGCCGCGTTATCGCCATATGAAACCAACCAAAATGGTGATCTTTTACGTTTTTGCCCTGAGTTTTGAGTTTTTGGTTGGAGTTAAGGTAAGGGCTCCGCTTTGGACATGTAACATGTAAAAATTAGCTGAACAATTTGAGCCCTTACTGAAGTTAATCGGTACAGCAGCAGTGAGCGTTTGTAATGTTGAGGCACCGTGTTAGTACCCCTTTCTTTCTAACATTTTCTCTGGCTGCATCCCCTGCGTAGAAGTTAGATAGATCTCCAACGCTAGAAGTTTAAAGAAAAGTGTAGGAACTTACGTGCAGCACACACTGTGGGCTCGAATGTGGTCCATGTCCATACTCCAGTATTACAAGTTGCTTCAACTGAACTCACAACGCAATTGGCATAGGAGCCATCCTCACAGATGTAATGAGTAGCAGTTGTGCACGAAGCGGTTACTGTGCTTCCGCTATCAACGTAGCCATCGGCATTGAGAGTCTGGTCTAGACTGCCGCCTGTACCTCCGATCATTGTGCTAAGTGGACTGCAGACTAAAAGACAACTCTTTTAGAGCAGGCAAACAGTATTCCGCCGCTCAGTTTAATTATATACAGGTTGAGTCCCCTATGTTTCACATGCCATGGGCTACTGTTATTTTACTAGTGAATTTTTATTTACTATTTACTAAATTTACTACAAATTCAGCTCTTCAATTTAATTTTTATTTTTGTTTTACTACCGAGCAGCTCCGATTTTACTAATTTTTGTTCTACTAATAATTCTACTAATTTTACTACTTTTTTACTACGATTTTACTAGTGATTAGGGGCAATTTTGCGTCAATGATGCCAAGCTCTTATGAATAATTAATGTTGGTGCTAAATAGTTGCTAGATTTAATCATGATACGAGGTTCTCAAGAGCTTTAGAGACAAAAATGTGTGAAGTTCAACTGGCAAAATTGCGCCCACCGATCTTTTATTGCAAAATTGATCAAGAATTTGGTTGGAATTCACCAAAAACTAGTAAAATAGTAGTAAAATTTTCATTTT
>JASANB010006256.1:0-59016 GCA_030248155.1 Sabatieria punctata
GTAAAGAGTGTCGACGGCGTGTGTTTCAAACATCCAAGTACCACCAGTACAGACCAATGCCTCATATGGTGTGCCTTTAACCGCAGCTTCACCAGGGTTTGGGCCCCAAGTGATTGTTACACCAATGTTGCAGTCAACTGTTGCTCTCGTTCTGTCAGGGTACCGACCAGCAATCATTGGTTGATCAAATGAAAAAATGGGAAAGTTTCTGATTCCTTCTTGGTACGTTCCAGCATCAAGTGTGTCGCAGCAGCTTGTTACAGGGCAAGTAACTTCTAAAACATGTAGAATATCTTCTGAAATTAACCACTTCAGAGAGCAGTCGATCATTATCCCTTTGTAAATTGACCGGGTTTTGAACGTATCGGGAAGTTTCTGGCTTTCCGATACTGTAGGTTCGGTCCAGCTTCCCGATACGTTCACTTTCATTTTTTTGCTTTTGATAGGTTGGCCAACTGTGCCGGTCATTTGCAAAGGGTTAATGTAATTTACCAGTTGTAGCTGTTGTAGAAGCAGGTGAGGTGATAAAGACTAGTGGAACCCCAACGCCAACTCCCAATCCAACAGGCCAACGCCCAGGCCGTAACCCAGACCTGCGACGAGTTCAACTGCACTTTTCTTTGCATCGGTTTCACTCCACTGCCGAATAAGTTCACTCCTTAAATGCTCCCTGTCTTGGTCCCTCTGTTTGGCTTGATTCTCGTCCTCCTTTTCGTCGTTTTTATCACATTTTCCATGGATTTGCTTTGATATCTTGCAGACATTCACCGAAACCAAGACATCACTGGAAAAGATTACATTAACCTTGCTTGACTTCACATTTGGAAGCACTTATTTCTGTTTTCTATAGCGATGTCTCCAACAGCCCTATTAGTCAAGTCCAAGGGCTCATCAACTTCTATGGTTGTCCATTCACAGTCACTCCGTGATGATGAGGCGCTGCTACAGCATAGCACAAGCGAGCTAAATTTCTGATAATAGTTTCACGTTTTCTTACAAGCCCCTAACCTCAGAAGAGTATCATCAACTGACACATATGTTCCGATACCAGCCACATAGGCATGGTCTCTAGATCGGTGTTTCCAAGCTTTGCTATCACGACAAGACTTTGCCCAACTACAAGCCTAAATAGCGCTGCAGAGTGTAGTAGAGCAAAGAAACGGTTGGAAGTTCAGTACTAAACCTGTGCGCAAGATGGATGCTCAAATGACACGCATCCGTGTTCCAACCAAGACTTATCTGTTTCCACATCTCTCCGCTGACTTAGGGAACCTGTCATCTCCCCTGGTTGACAGCGAACCTTTGTTGTTTGTTCGGCGCTGCAGGCAGTCGCAGTAATAGCCAAACTTAGCAGTACAAGAGTACTCTTGCCCATAGCTCAATGCTTGGGAGTAGGAAGAACAAGTAGGAGTAAAGTGGGGCAACAAGACAGAACTGAGTTTAGAACGAGCCAGCGGCACTAGAAGATGGTTGGTGGTGATAACCCTCTGGGTGGCTCTGTCACTAATGACCGATTGCAACCCATCAAAACAGGAAAAGGTGAGTGATTATCGCTGTCTACCAACCATTACTCTTTCCCAGCAAGTTAATAACAAATAGCAAGTCGATTTATTTTTGGGCGAAATCGGCAGCAAATAAGCAAATTCATAGCAAGTTAATTTTGGGCAAAGCGCCTCCTAGCAAAAAATAGCTAGTTCATTTTGGATTTTGGCCACACTTTTAGGGTAGATAGAACACATCGTCCTCTAGACCTCTACACGTTGGTGTTTTCACTTTCTTTGGCATCAACCCGGTTTTGGAGTTAATCATGTTATAATTTTCAAAAAATTTTGCAGTATCTTTTAGAATCATTCCCAGTTCAGGCGCCCCTGAAAGCTGGAGCTAGAGCTAGTAGGCTAGTAGAGCGTTGGAAATAGAGTGTGACATGAAGTTGCCTGTCTGCGTCCTCTCGTCTATGCTGCCCCAATTCCAAAAATTCCTCCGATCGCTGCCGTTTCAAGATATCGTTACTCGAGCGAGTCTGGTCATCAATAATTGATTTCGTTGTGATTGGTTTTGATGACATAGTGCCTATCTTATTTATTTGTTGCTTTATTCAGCCGAACTCGTTTGCTGGGTCCCTGGTGTAGAGTTGTTACGGCAAAAACTGAACTGAACCGAACCGAACCGAACCGAACCGAACCGAACCGAACCGAACCGAACCGAACCGAACCGAACCGAACCGAACCGAACCGAACCGAACCGAACCGAACCGAACCGAACTGAACTGAACTGAACTGAACTGAACTGAACCTTTCAAGACTGACTTCCGATAAGAGAATTTTTGAGTTGTCATAGTAGTATGGTAGGTGACACCCTATCTCCCATTTTTAGTTCTGCGCTGTTTCAAAGCTGTGTTGGGCAATTCAAAATGGATTGTCAACTGTTTCAGAGAAACGGACTAGAATGCCTTCCACTCAAAGATATCGCCCTCAAAAGGCTTCAGCTTGGGAAGTAGGACCATACTCAATGATCTAGCAGTACCCAGCAAATTGGTTGCTACTAATTGGGGGATCGCAGCTCCTTCCTCTCTGCTTAGCTGCACCGCCGAATGTGGTCACCGTTCAAGCTCAACTATTTTGTTCTGGCATTTCATTTAGGTCTGAATGTGAATACTTCCTGTTCTGACCATCTTACAGACTCTGGAAATGCTGAACCGCCTAATCGAAGTGGTGCTGACTGCTGAGCATTCTTTAACTGTTCTGTGTGCTTAGTCTGTACATACATGCTCATGTACGTGCTCATAGAATCTCCTTTCGGTCAGTTCCTTTTGTTTCTGGTAGTCGCGTTGCAACTGTGCAAATCTTTCATCAGTCCTCTGTTAGCGTTGTTGCAGCATCAGATCAACTCGCTAAGCTTAGATTTGCTTTCAGCCTTTCCTTGCTTGTGGTCGGGATTCTAGACTGGCGATAGCTTTTTTCGACTCAGCGATCTCTGGGATCGGGTCGGGTCGGATTTATTAAACATACGCTGACTAACAGGTCTACAAGGTTGAGTTACCAAAACCAAGCAAATTTATATCAATTTTAGATCAGTTTTACGAGTTTAATTTAATTTTAATTTATTTGACAGTTATCACGAGAAATTTTTGCTCAATGACAATAAATGTGTTCTACAACAAAATCCTGCAGCATCCAATTTGTATCAGTGCAAACATAGCTGTTTTCCGTGTAGAGCGGCAGAGTGACATCCTGAACTCTGATCTCTTGGTCAGTGCTATGCACAGTTACCTCAAATTGATATCCGTCACAGACAGCTTTTGCAGTTGTTCCACTGGAGTAGCCGCCATCAATTAGAGCGGTATCATAACTTACGACCGGAAAATCGAACAATCCACCAACAAAGAAGTTCTCGTACTGATAAGTTGCCTTGTCCAATTCTGGGCAGGTTGGGCCTTCTGCAAACACCGGAAACTGCATAGAAAGAATACGAATTGCAGGAAAGTCATGTGGATTGGTGGGATTTGAGCCAGAGAAAACAATAGGACAAACTGAAGAAGCATTTGAAAATCTGTTGCATGGTGCAATATAGCTGATTAAATTAGTTATTGAAACTTAAATTGTTGCAACAGCTCAAACTACAGAGTCCGATAACATTTTTGGTGCCACTGTTGACCAAAAAAGCTCAAATATAGAGTATACATATGCCCCAAAATAAGGGAACATTTGTGCATCATGTTCCACCAAATCCTGAGATAAATTCAAGAATAAGTGAAATTGATATTTCAAGACCTCCAGAAATGGCGTTAAAAGTCAAACTTTTTGCTTTCATTTTGGCACATGGCCTAATATTTGAGATTGACTGCATAGCTGCGAGACATTGTCCGTGTTAAGAAATTTCTTGTAGTGAGATTGACAGATTCTTTTGAAAATGAACAATTCCTCAAGATCCGCTCTCTAAATGAACAGGACAGAAAAACAGATCTCAAGCATAACCCATTTTTTCTCAATAACCAATAACTATGTCAATCTCAACTCAACACACGAAATTTTAACTCAAAAATACCTTGCAGTTTTGTAGATGTTCTCAAACTTGGGTCGTTTGGTGAACATTTGCGGAAATGGCAGTAAAAGAATTTTTTTTTCATTTTAGGCTATTTCTATAGGCATTATCAAATTTTAAATGCTCGCGAATTGCTCAGGATTGGGTCAAGCATGGCACACCAAGCTTTTCCCAGGATTTTGACACTAGCGCTCCAAATTTTAACAAAATCCGGTAAGGTTTGTGGAAGCAGCCGCAGACAAAATGTTGTCATTTTTGGGACACCCTATAATCTAGCTAGATTTCCAGCCACTTCTCGGCTTGAGATTGGAAAAAAGATGAGGATGCTTACCAGTTGTAGTAGTAGTTGTTGTTGATGTGACAAAGGCCAATGGGACACCAACTCCAACACCCAGACCCACTCCCAACCCAACCCCCAGTCCATACCCCAGTGCTAATCCAAGCTCAACTGCACTCTTCTTGTTGGCTGCTTCAACTTTCTGTCTAGCCATTTCCTCCTCTACTTCTCTCATGTTGGGTTGGTCCTCCTTTCTACGATACCCTTTTTCCTTCTCCTCTTCACACCTTCCATGTACTATGCTGCACAACTCCACCTGGACAGTTACAACTCTAAACTATTCTGATTTGTGGCACGCGCAAAAGTGCATGGTAGACAGTTTGCTTACTTGCCCCCACTTTGAACACTTATATCTCCAACTACTTTGTCACTGATGTCCAGTGTCTGATTCTCATTCACTGTCCTCCAACTGCACCGCAAAAGCTCTGATGATGCACTACTACAGCACAATACATACGAACTAAACTAAGTTTGCTTAAGAACTGTTTGCTGTTGATCGGTTGTTGCTCTACCGATCCAGGCCACCATCCACAGATAAATCGGTCCCGAATCCCGCCACGTATGCATGGTCACCAGCTGTCCTCTCCCAAGCTTTGCTATCACGGCAGCTTTCCGCCCAACTGCAACTCTGAAGTGAAGAGGATAGGACAGATGACAGTTGTAGATAGGTGTTTGATTAATTATGGCATTAGGGCAGATTATATGGGTACACAAACTGAAAAGCGATGCACCTCAAGAAGGGTGCGGCAACAGTGTTCAGTTTACGTAATGTCTACAATAAAACAGGGAAGTCTGGTAGGAGTCCGCCCTATGTATTGGTGCCGACAGTGACGATAGAACATTCTGTTTTTCGCCAGGCTTGAATTTTTAGTAGAATGACAGCTTCAACAAACCTGCGAGCAAGATGGATGCTCAAACGCAACGCATTGGTGCTCCAACCAGAACTTGTTGGTGTCTGGATCCCTCCATTGTTTCAGTGAACCCGTTCTCTCCCCTCGTTTGCAACTAACTTTCACCATCGGTTCATCCTGGCACACAGTCGTCAGAAGAGAGGAACTTACAAACACTAAGATGTTCAGTCTCATGGCTGACGACAAGAGGAGTAGGAAGAACAACTGGAAATAAATGGGGCAAGAAGGCAAACCCGCTTTTAGAAGAGGTCGACCACCCAGCACTACAAGATTTCTACCGTGATTACAACGTGGGCGGTCCTGTCATTTTTTACGACTGGTTACGGCCTGCCAAACAAGAAAGACTGATCGACCCTACCTCCGATGAGCTTCCGTCACCTACTACCGGAGTTTTCCACTTACAAGACCTGGTCTTATAACTGGAAATTGCCCAAATTTGGGGTCACTTTTTGGCGCCCTTTTGAAGACCATGGTCTTATAACTGGGAAATGTTATTTCGCTTCAAAAAACGGATTTTTGTCCAAACATTAAATGGATCTTGACGTAGACGGTTGTCCCTGGATGCACTGTAAGTACTGTAAGGTGTTGGAAACAAAGACCAGAATATCATGTTTTACATTCGAATGTACTTCTGCCCTTGTTTTCTAACGATAGACAGCTTTTGTTCACTTTAAAAACATTTACTTGCGTGTTAAAATTGGCCAATTTAACTAAGACCATGGTCTTTTAACTGGAAAATGGATGTCAATGAACCCAGTTTTAAGACCACCTATTAGAAGACCATGGTCCTACATGTATATCCCTCCGGAAATGACCACCCCAAAACGGGCATATCCCGGATTTGATCGGTTCGCTGTTCGGAACCAGACCCGAACAAAAAATCCGGGCTCTCGAGCCCAGATTGGGTAGGTTCAAAACGCTCGTTTTGTTCGGATTGAAAAGCTCAGAAAAGACATGACCTTTTAGAATTCAAGTTCGGATTGCATCGAAAACGAACCAGGATATCGAGGATGAAATGAACCTATTTCGATAAACAGATGAACATTTCCATTGCGAAATATCCCCAGATTTGCTGTCAACCGAACTATTCATCTGAACCATTTATACTCTCGGATTAGCCGATCAACAGAACATCTGATGTGAACCATTAATCAAAGTCCCGGATTAACCGATCAACAGAAGATCGAAATACAAATACAAACGGGCCGCTTCTAACTGCGAGCACCCACCCACAGCAAATACAAACCCGGAAGATCCCTGGATTGGTAAACAAAGCACTAAGCCTCTCTGATTAAAAAATCCCCTACACAGCCATCTACACACTACTTGCAATGTGCCATGACCTAAAGAGAACTTCACAGTGCATACTGAACAAAAATTTCATATTTAGAAAATCAGATATGGGGTGGAATTGACCAGCAAGGCAAACACAAATCATCTATATGTAATAAGCAGCCAACTACTGCACATCAGAAAGGTTCTCTTGACCGCATTTATGTTGGTTCTTTTCGAAAGGTTCTCTTTGACCGCATTTATAGGTACCGATCTTCAGGTTGGTTCTTGTTTGTAGGTTCAGAAAATTGCGTACATATACATGAAAAGCCCATTTGTAATGGGTCGGTTTGGGTGTTTTGGTTCATGTGGAAAGGTACAGACTAACATGAACATACACAGTGGATAGGTACGGATGAGTCCTCAAACGGGCTTTTCGAATCGGGCATATATAACGAGGAAAGTTCGGATTTGGAAATGCAGAATATTTTTCCGAACACGTTCGGATGAAGATTTTTGAATGTTCGGTTATATGTCCGTGGCAACTATAATTGCCCGGTTATTTTCATAAGGATATATAACTGGAAACAAAAACCTATTTAAAGACCATGGTCTTCTATCTATGGTGGTCTTATAAGCGGAAATCTCCGGTAGACTGCAATTGGTGATCTTACAGGTAAATTTGATTACGCGTCGTTTCTTGGGACCCCCTCCCCTAAGCCAACGTTGTTTTCGACTTATCCCCCCCGATAAAAATGCAGTACATACAGTACTGTCATCTTTTCTTGCTGCCATACTGAGTAATCAATTGAATAAATCCCTACTAACCACTCTGGGAACCTTTCCTATATTTAGAACCTTTGCCAGAATGTACAAAAATTGAAAATAACACAATCAAAGTTCCCAAAAATTCGGAAAAGATCGACGTCGTTTCCCTCCCCTCCTGGTGCGTCGTCTATCGTCGCATTTCAGCCGACCCCCCTGCCCCCTCTGGAACGACGTCGTTTATGGACGGCCCCAAAGGCACTCAAAACATAATCTCTTAACACAATCTGAGCTTGAATTCCATTTCTAATTTGATACCAATACAAAACAATCATCTTATTCAGTGCACATGATAAGCTCAGACGCCGCATTCAGAAATGTAAGTGAATCCACTATATTCCAAACTCCACTGTCGCATGTCACCTGTGCAGTGGCTCTTGTGTTAACTTTCTTAAAAGCATCGGTCTCATGGATTATAAATAATACTAGAGGGGCACAACTCAGTGTGACCACAGTTCCGGATGGGTAGACAGTTAGGTATGGATCGATCAGAGTGTATGGGCCCTGATCGTCGAAGAAGAATGAATGATCCATAGTAGTACCACATGGCGCTGAAAAGCAGCCAGAGTGATCGGTGTGACCTGTCAAGACACTCATGAGCTGTGGTGGTTGTAGCTGTAGTTGTGGTGGTGACAAAGGCCAGTGGAACCCCAACTCCAACTCCCAATCCAACTCCGAGTCCGTAGCCTAGACTACCTCCCATCTCAACGGCACTTTTCTTGGCACTCAGTTCACTCATCTCTCTTCTAATTGCTTCATCCATTTGTTTTCCTTTTAAATCCGTCTCTTCCTCCTTCTCTCTTTGTTCTTCCTTTTTGCTTTCCTCCTTATAATCACATTTTTGGTTGGGAACATACTTGACAACAGTACATACTTCTGCTTCAACACAAACATCGCTAAAACAGACAGAATCGCTTGCTGTCACATACTGCCTCATATGCAAGTTGTACTTATTCTCATTTCCAATGGTCATGTCCCTCATTGCCTTGTTTCGTAGGTCAAGGGGTTCATTGACATAAATCGTTCTCCAGCTACAGTGGGAAAGAGAAGCTGATGCAGTGTTGCAGCACAACACCAGTGAACTAAACATTTGTGAGCTCCATATTTTTGTTTATGTAAATTTTTTACCTATCAATTACTTCCTGTGGTGACAAAGCGGTTCTTATTCCCGCAACACAAATATGTAAGCCTGCTCCATTTTTTCAAGCCTTGCTACCACGACAGGACTTGGCCCAAGTGCAACTGTAAATCACGTACTGTGCACTAACCAGACACTTCCTTAGCCTAAGGACACTGTTACTTTTTTAACATACAATATTTAAATTTGCGCACCTTGGCACACGAAGCATGCTCAAATGATGCGCATTCAAGTTTCAACCAGAATTTATTGTTAGTCTGGTCCTTCCATTTCTTTAGGGTTGCCACCTTTTCCCCTGGTTTGCAATGCAATTTGCTTGTTGCCTCGTTCTGTGAGATCGTCAGTAGAATGGCTGTAGTTAGAAGAACAAAGAGCTTGGGTGTCATCGTGAGAATAAGATGAGATGAAGAAGAATTAGAGGTTTTGCGGCAAAACCGATTTCAGCAGGAAGTTTGCTGGCTCATAGATGTCAGGTGACGATAGCTGTCTGGGCGGTCCTTCCATCACAGACAGACAGGTTTCGGACTTGTTCTTGTAACAGCAGTCTCTCCAGCCTCTGGCTGCGGTAATCGAATCCACGCAACGCTCTAAATGTGGGCGGTTGAAAAAATGGACCTTGCAAAGATTTTCATAGAAAATAACAGGTTTCTTGCGTGAGCGTTTTTTTGCTGTCTGCAAGCGCGAAAATTCATCAAGTACCTGGGCAATTTTTTGTCCCCATTCTACCTGTCAAATTTATTAGCAAGTGTGATTTGTTCATAGTAAAACAAAAGTCAAATGCCCAAATCAGCCGATTCTGTCCCTACTCTTTTAAGTACACTGAACGTGGATGGAAAAGCTCCGAGGATGCACTACTACTGCAGCACAATACATATGAACTAAACTAAACTAAACTAAGTTTGCTTAAGAACTGTTTGCTGTTGATCGGTTGTTGGACTAACCTATCCAGGCCACCATCCACAGAAAAATCGGTCCCGAATCCAGCCACGTATGCATGGGCACCAGCTGCCCTCTCCCAAGCTTTGCTATCACGGCAGCTTTCCGCCCAACTGCAACTCTGAAGGGAAAGGGGATAGGACAGATGACAGTTGCAGATAGGTGTTTGATTAATTATGGCATTAGGGAAGATACATACGTATATGGGATGGGTACACAAACTGAAAAACGATGCACCTCAAGAAGGGTGCGGCAACAGTGTTCAGTTTACGTAATGTCTACAATAAAACAGGGAAGTCTGGTAGGAGTCCGCCCCATGTATTGGTTTGGTGCCGATGGTGACGATAGAACATTCATTTCTGTCACGGCAGCTTTCCGCCCAACCTGCGTGCAAGATGGATGCTCAAAAGAAACGCATTCGTGTTCCAACCAGAACTTGTAGGTGTCTGGATCCCTCCATTGTTTCAGCGAACCTGTTCTCTCCCCTCGTTTGCAACTAACTTTCACCTTCGGTTCCACCTGGCACTCAGCCGTCAGAAGAGAGTACTCAGAACCACAAAGATGTTTAGTCTCATGACTGACAGAAAGAGGAATAGGAAGAAAGACCAACAGGAAATAAATGGGGCAAGAAGGGAAAATCGCTTTAAGAAGAGGCCGACCACTGAGCCTAGAAGATTTCTACTGTGATTATAATGTGGGCGGTCCTTACCGCCTGCCAAACAAGAAAGACTGATCGACCCTACCTCCGATGAGCACCCATCACGTACTGAACTGCAATTTGTGATCTGACAGGCAAATTTGAAGAAGCGTTGGTGTAAACACTATATTTTCTGCAGTTTTTGCAAGCACTGCGTCTACTTAGTGTTGCGGGCACCTGTACTATGTATGACAGATTATTTTTTATTTTTTTAAACTGACAGCGATACATTACTTGAAGGAATAATGATGTCATCAACGTTTCAGGCTATTTGAGTCACACAGAATCAAAAACTTTTTGCTCGAAAAATGGAAATCGACCAGCGATTCCTAAAGTAGTTCAAAAGTTATGTAAAAGCGCCATAACCCAGAACTCACTGGTTGACTAGAAATGGTAAAAAACCGAAAATTTTGATGATTTTTCATCTTTGACGCTACATTTCACCAGAGTGCGTCGCTGCTCAGCCGATGTGCCTTACACCAAACAGTAGGGAATTGATAGCGCCACCCTATTCTGAAATAAAAAACTGCTATAGGGGTTCCAGACGAGCTAGAGCTAAAAATAGTTTTCTTCAAAATTGGAATTAAATCATTGGATTGTTAAAGTAATCTAGAAGTTACCTAAAAACCCCACTTTTTAAGTCCTAACTCTGGTTAGGAAGCTAGAAATTCGATTTTGAAATTTTGGCCCCATAGTTATGCGGACCGATTTGATTTGCAGAAGTCCCATTACGATTTAAAGGCTAGGAATCGTTTACGGCATTTTTGAGCACAATGAAAGTTGGCGATTTTTTCAGGTTTTGTACATTCAAACTCAATTTTCTCAAAAACCTACCTCTCAAATCTTGAATATTTTATACGAAAATGTAGCTCTTGAATAGCGCTACGAAATACAATATTTTAGTTTGTGCACCTTGGCACACGAAGCATGCTCAAATGATGCGAATTCAAGTTTCAGCCAGAAGTTATTGTTAGTCGGGTCCTCCCATTCCTTTAGTGGTGCCACCTTTTCTCCTGGTTTGCAACGAAATTTGCTCGTTGGCTCTTTCTGTGAGACCGTCAGTAGAAGGGCTGTAGTTAGAAGAACAAAGAGCTTGGGTGTCATCGTGAGAATAAGATGAGATGAAGAAGAATTAGTGGTTTTGCGGCAAAACCGATTTCAGAAGGAAGTTTGCTGGCTCATAGATGTCAGGTGACGATAGCTGTCTGGGCGGTCCATCCATCACAGATGGACAGGTTTCTGACTTGTTCTTGAAACTACCACAGTGGCTCCAGTCTCTGGCCTCTGGCTGCGGCAATCGAATCCACGCAACGCTCTAAATGTGGGCGGTTTGAAAAAATGGACCTTGCAAAGATATTCACAGAAAATAACAGGTTTCTTGCGTTAGCGTTTTTCTGCTGTCTGCAAGCGCGAAAATTCATCAAGTATCTGGGCAATTTTTTGTCCCCATTCTACCTGTCAAATTTATTAACAATTGTGATTTGTTCATAGTAAAACAAAAGTCGAATGCCCAAATCAGTCGATTCTGTCCCTACTCATTTTACTAGACTGAACGTGCTAAACTGGCAGTTCATAAGGCCCCATTACACCTATTGTACAAAGTTTACGTAACTATCGCAAAATCAGCATGAAATCAAAGCTTGAAATGGAAAGTAGAGAAAACAGCAAGAAGAACGGTCGACTGCTCAAGTTTGCAGATTTACGTAACAGGTCATCCACAACTTACAGACAATACTCATATAATCAGATAATGTAACAACAGGAGGTAGTCAAAGTTTACAGGCATGTTAAAACCTTACTTCACTATGCAGCAAAAAACAGGTGCCAGCAAAGTAGGTGAAAAACCTCACAGTCACTTTTCATTTGACCACCCACCGCATGAATGTAATTAGAATTAGAGACGTGAGCCATTTTCAGAGTCTTTCACTGTTATGGTCCAAGATGACCCGTTAGTAACCCCGTTTTCTACGGAGAAAAACGAAAAAGAACATTGGAAGAAACACACCTCACATCCCTTACTGTGCGGAGTGAAATTTCACATGCAACACTGCAATTTGGCATGCGCGTTTACGGATAAAACAGTTTGCTCAACCACAATAAATGTGCTCTACAACAAAACCCTGCAGCATCCAGTTTGCATCAGTACAAACGTAGCTGTGTTGTGTGAAGAAGGGACGGGTGACATCCTGAACTATGATCTCTTGGTCAGTGCTATGCACAGTTACTGTCACTTGAAAACCATTGCAGACAACAGTTGCAGTTGTCCCACTGGAGTGGCCCTATGAACTGCTCCCATTTTTATGAACTGTGCAATGATGCAAATCCTAGTGCAAAAAATCGTTTGATTCTGCCGGTGTAGGTCTAGGACAATTGGCCACCACCAACTAGCTGCCCGACAAGCTCAACCAACAGCAGCAACAAAACCTGTAATCGGCCGCTGTACTTGTGGAGAAATCCGCCTAAGACTAAGACATCCACACCCGCTAATGAATGCATTTTGCATAAAGCTTTAATATTATAATCTGTTCCTACAGGAATCTAGTACAGTTCAATTGAAAGGCGGTTTAAGAGCCGGTTTATATAAGAGTCAACTCTTCCCGGACAAATTTCAACTTTTTGTCTCCGATTTGGCTGAAATTTCATATTTTGGTATAATTTGACATAAAAAGACATTTTATCACCTTCCCGGCCATTTTTGAGAGGGTCACTTTTTCGACCCTCTCACAGATTTCGAGTCATAACTCGGGACCAAATGATCGTAGGAACTTGCATATTGCATATTTAGAATCAGAAAACGATTCTCTTTCAAACGATGCCCTACTCGACTGCATTGCAGAAAAAAATTTTTTTTCGAATCCTTTCCGGGCCCGATTTGACCCCCGCACCGTCAATAGTTCAACTGTTTTATTTCATGGAAATGTAGCGCTATGTTTTTGCTTTCGATTAAAGAAAAAAAATCGAAAAAAAATGTACACCAAATCGAGTTTTTAGGCCTTGAAAGTTGAAAATCAAAAAAATTTTCCTTATAATGGGTTGCACACTGTAAACAACACAACTTGGTCAGTTTTGAATCGAATTCGAAGATCTTTGGCACACATATTGTACTGTTCATCTTGCACATAGCGCACAAACCTGGTCCTGGTTGCCACTGTTTAACACGAGTTTTATGCTTATTGTGTTTATTATTTTCAGTTTCACAAACAATTTCTCGGTTTCATTTCATGTTTCCCATGATGGGCGTCCGAATTGTCTTTTTGAAAGGAATTAAAGCTGGAAATCGGGCCGGCCCAACCCAAGCAATGCCTAAGCGAAGGATAGTTGGAAACTTTTGCATTGAATAAAAATGTACTTACAAGAAGTGAGCATCAATTAGCATTGTGCCTTATAACGAATATTTACAGAGACTGCTTAGACTCTGTTACTCTCTTGTTATTTGTTTTCTCCTTAATTGCAATTGCCATGCAAGATTTGCGTAGGTGTTCACGTGAACAGACCAAAATAAACATTATTGATCCTGGCCGCTGTGGGATAATTTGCGCAACGTCAAAAAATGAGCTTTTTTCTAATTGCGATGAAAATTAGATGACTTCAGAATTCTATGTTTCCCCCTCTATTTTGTGAAATTTTTAAAAAACGCCATTTTTCACGATTTTTCGATGCTTTGACCAGCCATATCTCCAGATCGGTTTGGCCTAGACACATCATGAAAGCATCATTGGGGTCGCCAAGGACTCAAGAATCGAATTCTATAGTCACCTAATTTTCATCGCAATTAGGAAAAAAGCTCATTTTTTATGTTGCCCAAATTAGTGTTCAGAGCAAACATAGCGCAGATTAGGATTCACCTGAGGCCAGAGCTCGACGTTGTCTACAATTTTGGTTATAAGGCTCAAGTCGCCCCGAGGTCTCCAAAAAGTTATTTGCAAAAAATCGCCAGGTCCCATATTTTTTGAACAAACTATAGCTTGCATATGTACATACGTCAATAGTTGAGTCGAGATGACGAGTTTTACAGTCGCCATCCCACAGCGGCCAGGATCAATAATGTTTATTTTAGTCTGTTCACATGCACACTTACGCAAATCTTACATGGCATTGCTGAAGGAGAAAACAAATAACAAGAGAGTAACACAGTCTAAGCAGTCTCTGTAAATATTCGTTACTAGTGCACAATGCTAATTGATGCCTATTTCTTGTAAGTACCAAGTAAGCAGAATGTTTATTCAATGCAAAAGTTTCCAACTATCCTTCGCTTAGGCATTGCTTGGGTTGGGCCGGCCCGATTTCCATCTCTAATTCCTTTCAAAAAGACAATTCAGACGCCCATCATGGGAAACATCAAATGAAACCGAGAAATTTTTTTTCAGGGAACATACTTTATATCACCACAGAAATACCATAAATAATAGCTCAGAGACACTGTACCATGAAAGCAGGACCATTTTAAAGACATGTTTCCTTACAATCAGCGACTACGTCCAAACTTTGTTACTTTTATTTTATTTTTTTACTCTCATATCAAAATCATCGAGCAAAGTAGGGTTAGTACACAACATAAGATGAATACGGGTTAGTAAACGGACAACCAGGACTATATGACAGAATATAACCGGATATGAAAGACGGCTCAGTGGCTCTGGAGTAGTGATGTAAAAAATTAATTTAATTGTAATTGAAATTCGCATAATTGGCCCGTTTTTAATTTCAATTCAATTAATTTAATTTAATTGAAATTCAAAAGTTGGGCCATAATTTAATTGTAATTTAATTGAAATTCGCCTGGAATTTCAATTATATTTTCAATTATTTCCTGTGGTGAATGTAAGGAAATGCATGAGTATTAGAGGCGCTAACGACTTCAAATAAAAACCATTTAGGGTTTGTCACCTCTTTATACTGACATCACTATGTTTTGTAATATTTTATGCTCTGTTTTTTATTTCGTAGTTCATAAAAGTCAAAACCGTGATTTTTTGGATGTATCGTGGATTGACACCCCTTTTTTGGCGACGGTACATACCTAGGAAGTGATGTTGCTCAAAAATGCTGAAACCTAACTGCAAATTTCCCCCAGAATGCCATTTTATGCGTTTTTAAAGGGCACCCTTTTAAAATTTTCTCGCCTGGTTGGGCAGCAGGCTACCAGCTGTCTCTAAGCTTTTAGATGGACATGTTTCGAAGTTCTGGGTCACTGTCACTGTCTTTTAACAGCAAAAATACAACAATTTTCAAAAAATTGAAAAAATAATTGAAAAAAATTGCATAATTGAAATTTTCGAGGTTCTATAATTTAATTGAAAATATAATTGTAATTGAAAATAATGCAAAACAATTTCAATTAATTTAATTTAATTTAATTGAAATTAAAAACTGAGCTTATAATTTAATTGTAATTGAATTGAAATTCAAATTCCATAATTTTACATCACTACTCTGGAGCTCTTACCCGAACCATAGACTAAAATCTTCGTAAAGGTGCACCGTTCTTTTTAGACATTGTGCACCTGTTGCCCACTAACACTCTTTCTGCGCTGTTTGTTTACATTGTACTAATATGTTGTCTTGCTTGGGTGACAAAATAAATAAATAAATAAATAAATAAATAAATAAATAAATAAATAAATAAATAAATCTTTAACCGAAACCTTTTTCTTAAAAGCGCCGTATGAGCGAGCTACAACCTGATTTTGAGTAAGACTGTTAAAATTGTTTGCGAAACTGAAAATGATAAACAAAATAAGCATAAAACTCGTGTTAAACAGCGGCAACCAGGACCAGGTTTGTGCGCTATGTGCAAGATGAACATAGTGTTGTTACAATACCAAAATTTCCGTTTGACTATGACTATGACTACCACTCGTTTGAGTACAATACCAGAGTAGTCAAATTTGACTATATTGTAGTCAAACCGTTTGACTACCATGGCCACCGGTTTGACTACTTTGACTACTTTTTGACACATGGTAAAATTATCGTTTTCAGCGATTTATAAGCTTCTGTCACCACGTGTCAGTCAAAAATGACTTTGACTGAGTGCACAAAGTGTTTACTTTGAAATATACAGTATAGTTAACTGCTACAAATTAGCCCAGAATTGTTTAATTTTCAAAAATTTCAATGTAAAAAGCATCTTTCGGAAAGACAGCGCAAAAATAGGTAAATACCCGGTTTAGTTTGGTGTAAAATCAAAGTAGTTTTTTATTTTTCTCTTGTTCTTCTTTGCTCCATAAGGGAGGTATTGTACTGTATGTCATAATTTTCACCCTGACCAAACTGTTTAATTTGTCTGGCATCAAGGAGAGATTTGCCGACTGACAACCCATACATGTAACAGGTCATCCGCCGAAGGGGGGATGGGGGTTGGGGGGTCTGGTGCCGGCGGGGGGATGTTTGGCTAAAAATCGCCAAAAATCGCTAATTTGGGCTGAGATACAGCTAAAAAATCCTGTTTTGCAGGCGATTTTACCATTTTTTGTGTCTGAAATCGTAAAAAATCGCTAAAATTTGCTCGAAAAATTATCTGCCAGAAAAATCGGAGGGGGCTCGGGAAAATCGTCTCGGGAGGGGGTCCCCATCCGAGGGGTCTGGCCTAATTCGGTTGGGGCAGACCCCCTGTTACATGTACATTGTATCCTGACACCTGTTATTAGTTCACAGTTTTAGAGAAAAGGGTTGTTAGTCTTTTAAAGAGCTAAAAATGAAACGAATTTATAAAATATTTAGTTGCGAACCGTAAAAATGTGGAAAATATGCTTGAAAAGCCGCTGCTTATAAGAAACTGTAGTCATAGTCAAACGGTTTGACTACCTCGTCTTCGTTTGACTACGCATTTATGGTGACCAAGGTAGTCAAACTTTGACTTTGACTACCTGTCTGTTTGACTGCGATATCATGAAAAGTATTAACTATGACTTTGACTTTGACTATAGTCATAACAACACTAGATGAACAGTACAATATGTGTGCCAAAGATCTTCGAATTCGATTCAAAACTGACCAAGTTGTGTTGTTTACAGTGTGCAACCCATTATAAGGAAAATTTTTTTGATTTTCAACTTTCAAGGCCCAAAAACTCGATTTGGTGTACATTTTTTTCGATTTTTTTTCTTTAATCGAAAGCAAAAACATAGCGCTACATTTCCATGAAATAAAACAGTTGAACTATTGACGGTGCGGGGGTCAAATCGGGCCCGGAAAGGATTCGAAAAAAAATTTTTTTCTGCAATGCAGTCGAGTAGGGCATCGTTTGAAAGACAATCGTTTTCTGATTCTAAATATGCAATATGCAAGTTACTACGATCATTTGGTCCCGAGTTATGACTCGAAATCTGTGAGAGGGTCGAAAAAGTGACCCTCTCAAAAATGGCCGGGAAGGTGATAAAATGTTTTTTTAGGTCAAATTAGACCAAAATATGAAATTTCAGCCAAATCGGAGACAAAAAGTTGAAATTTGTCCGGAGGTTAAGGAGCAAAAGTCGATTCCTAGAGAAACCGGCTCTTAAGGTGTTTACAAAGACTCTAGAAAATTTCCTGTTACTGCCAACAAGCTTACATTGTCTGTAAGAAATTTCCTGTTTTAGTTAATTAATGTCGCTCACATAGCAGTCGATCAATCATTTCTTGTTTTCAACAAGTCATAATCAGTCACATGGTAATGGCCGGACCGCCCACAGCGTTGTCGTCAGCAAAAATCTCATAGCGCAGGGTAACAAACTTCCTATTAAAATCGGTTTTGCGCCGTTGCCCCAGTTTCGACGACCGGTTCCTATTCCTACGCTTCTTGCTGCCAGCGATGGCATCTAGAACGTTAGTCCTTCTGACTACTGCCGTTTTGATGGTGACCTCAGAGAAAGAGCTAGCGGCAAAACATCGTTGTAAACCGGAAGAGAAGCTGGGATGCCTAAGGCAATGGAAAGATCCCGATACAGAAAAGTTCTGGCTGGAACTTGAATGCACATCGTTTGAACACCCATCATGTGCTAAGGTGTCTAAATTGAAGGGTGTCCTAGATGTGGCAGTGTGTTAGGGTTGTTTTCGTTTGTCGCATTGGGCAACAACATTGTCATTACTGTACAAATGAGCATAATCATCGTTTAGAATTGCACTTGGGCCAAGTCCTGTCGTGATAGCAAGGCTTGGGAAAAAGGAGCAAGCTTGCGTTCTTACATTGCCGGAATAGAAGCCGTTTTATCCACAGAGGAACTACTTGATGGGTTGGGCTGGACTACTTTAGCCTAGAAAAATATAGATCTTAGAAATATTTCAGTTCACTGGTGTTCTGCTGCGAAAGTGCTTCAGCTGTTTTCTCCCACTGTAGCTGGAGAACGATTTATGTCGATGAACCCTTCAATCTAAGAAACAAAGTAATCGGAGACATGACCATTGAAAATGAGAATAAGTACAACTTGCACGTTATTCAGTTTAGGAAACAACAAATTAAACTGTGTTCTGTATGTTCCAGTGATGTTGTTGTTGAAGCAGAAGTATGTACTGTTGCGAAGCATGCCCCAAACGAAAAATGTGATGGTAAGGAAAAAGAAAGGGAAGCGCAAAGAGAGCAGACACGGGAAGAACAGACTGATAGAGACGGCAAACAAGTGAAAGAAGCGATTAGAAGAGAGATGAGTGAGCTGAGTGCCAAGAAAAGTGCCGTTGAATTGGGAAGTGGTCTTGGCTATGGACTCGGAGTTGGTTTGGGGGTTGGTTTAGGCGTTGGAGTTGGGGTTCCACTGGCCTTTGTCACCACTACCACTGCAGCTTCGACCACCACAGCTCGTGAGTGCTTTGTCACATAAGGAGCCGTTCATAAACGACGTCGTTCCAAAATCCCGATTTTTCGGACCCCTCCCCCAACATCGTTTTGCGTCGTTTCTGGGGACCCCTCCCCCTAGGTGACGTCGTTTCCCGTTCCCCCCTATAAAAGTGCAGTACATGCAGTACTGTCATGTTTTCTTGTTGCCATACTGTACAATGAATTGAATAGATCCCTTCAGCCACTCTGGGAAGCTTTTCGTAGAAATCTTTGACAGAATGCACATAAATCGAAAATAATACATTCAATGTTCCCTGCAATTCCGAAAAAAGCGACGTCGTTTTCTGCTAACCCCCTCCTGGTGCGTCGTCTATCGTCGCATTTCAGCCGACCCCCCTCCCCCCTCTGGAACGACGTCGTTTATGGACGGCCCCTAAGATCAACCACTCTGGCAATTGTGCTGCCTACTTTTCAGCACCTTGTGGTTCTACTATGGATCCTTCGTTTTTTTTTGATGAGCATGGGCCATACACTGTTCTCAATCCAGATCTTGCTGTCTACCCATCTGGGACTGTGGTTACAATAGGTTGTGCCCCATTAAAATTGTACTTGGCCAATGAAGACAATGCCTTTGATGAGGTCAGCACCACCGGCACTGTTCAGGTGACATGTGACAGTGGAGACTGGAAATATAGTGGATTCACTTATCTTTCTGAATGTGGACAGTGAGCACAGTTATAGTATGTACGTACTGTAGGTCAGCGATCCAACCGTATTAATAATAATCGTTGTTTATCAGTGAACAAGAGACTGCAAGCCACAAACATCACAAGCGTTATTTATATTGCACATTTTTTCAAGCGATGCAATTTTAGGTCAATTTCAGACAGATCAGATGTGTTCCGTAATATCGTGTTCATTCCAATAAGCCAACTATTCTAATAAGCCGCGCGCTCCAATAAGCCACGTGTCACAGGAGACTTGAAAGAAATAAGCCGCGCCCTCCCTCCAGTAAGCCGCGCACGGCTTATTAGAAAACAGCTTGCCCTATGAAAACGCTGTCAGGCATAGTTAATACTACAGTCAGTCAGACATCTCATAGTCATAAGGCATTCATCAAGTGTAAAACTACAGTAGGACTAAAGCATTTTGAGTTTATGCACAAGTTTTGGTGAAAATAATACCCCAACCCTACCGGAGAGTGCTGCTTTGGGTACCCGGGTACATAACTGATGAACTGTGAGGAAATGCCCAAAATTAGAACAAATCTTCACCTACCAATTTGGGCAAGTTTTTCATCTAAAGCCGCAGCCTCTAGTCACTATGTATAATATGCATATTCTAAGACTTTCGCTGCATGCCAATTAGCACAATAAATAATGTAAAATAACACAAAACATGATTGTAATTCTGAAAAGTCGAGCTACATTATCTTAAAGTAATCTATCAACACTGAAAAAGGATTCTAGTAGCTAACAGCTATACCAGGTAAACATTTTCAGATAAATTGTATGTTTCTGAATTTTGAAGGGTTTACCGAGTTTACCGAATTGTTTACTGAGTACTTACCGGGTTTTCTTTGAAAAACCCAGTACTTACTCGTACTTACTGAATTTCAAAAAATCTGGATTTACTTACTGAATACTTACCGACTTTCAGAAATTTGAGCTAGGCACAACACTCATCTCCATTCCCGTGTGCGTCTAACGGTACCAACCATATTTATATGGAGTTGCAATCTGAACTTGAATGCGTATCGTTTGAGCAACCGTAATGCGCTAAGGTGTTGAAACAGAATTTGTCATGAACATGGCACTGTCTTAGAGTTGTTTTTTGTTTGTTGCCCATAAGCAACTAAGAGAGTGAAGACATTAGAAATGTAAATAGTGGATGATTTAGAGTTGACTTGGGCTAAGTCCTGTCGTGATAGCAAGGCTTGGGAAAAAGGAGCTGGCTTGCATGCTTACGTTGCGGGCATAGGAACCTCTTTATCCCCGCAGGAACTACTTGATGGGTTGGACTATTTTGTTCCTGAAAATATACCTAGATCTCAGAATTGTTTCAGCTCACTGGTGTTCTGCTGCAACAGTGCTTCAGCTGTTTTTTGCCGGCCCCGTCACAACGGGCCGGCTATATGTTGGCCCGCTCGTTTTTGTGATTCAAAATTTGCAATGGTTTTGCAATTTTACGCGAAACGCCTAAGATATATGGTTTGTCTCTGGCCAAAGATGTGCTTTTTATTCCGGTTTTGGAATTGATCAATTAATTAGTGAGAAAATCGTGCAAATGTAATGAGCTCTATAGCGGCCTCTATTATTAAATCTGGGGTGGACGAGCGCAAGCTGGCGTCCCTTATCTGTGTAATCTAATCGCTTCTAAGCGCAGCTCTGCCATTGCGGCAAAGCACACGCTCCTGCTAGGTTAGCCTAGCTCCGTGCTCTTGCTGCAACGTTGAGCCGTTGCTTGACAGAAAGCCTCTCTTAAGGAGAGCTGCAGTTTCGACGGAGGCACATGACTCTGCTGGGTCCCTTCCTAGCTCCCGTGCTTTCCTGTCGCGTCGACAGCGTCTGTTCGACGTTAAACTGCATTTTTGTCGGCATTGGCACACAGTTTGCCATGTTTTTCCCAGCTCCGTGCTTTTGTTGACACACCTGAGCCAGCTACTGCAGCGGCACACGAATCTGCTGGGTAGTTCCTAGCTCCGTGCCTGTCTGCCGCGTCGATAGCGTCTGTTCGACGTGTAGCTGCGTTCGGTGTAGTCGGCCTCGGCTCAAGCACACGATCTTGATGGGATAACTGGCTCCGTGCCTTTTGCCTGGTCGAAATTCATGATTTGCTTGACTCAATGCTACTCTCTGACCATGATTTGACTCAAAAGCAGCAGCAAACGCTGGCTCAGACCATGATTTGACTCAAAAGCAGCAGAAAACGCTGGTTCAGAGCTTGATTTGACTTAAAAGCAGCAGAAAACGCTGGTTCAAAGCTTGATTTGACTCAAAAGCAGCAGAAAACGCTGGTTCAGAGCTTGATTTGACTCAAAAGCAGCAGAAAACGCTGGTTAAGACCGTGATTTGACTGAAAAGCTCGAGAAAACGCTGGTTGATACCATGATTTGACACAAAACTACAGAAAACGCTGGTTCATACTAGAGTGCGAACTGGTATTGGGTATTGGGTATTGGGTGTATTGGGGTGTTTTCCAGGTATTGGGTATTGGGTATTGGGTATTGGGGTTTTTACCCCCCAATACCCAATACTAATTGGGACAGATAAAAATAGAGAAAAATCGATGTTAACCTGAAAAATTGATCTGAAAAAATCGAAAAGGCTGATCGATGATTCGGTTTAGGAAGCTGTTTTCGCGTTAAGGAGCCATTCATCCAAAATCCCGATTTTTCGGGGCCCCTTTACCCCAAAATCGCCTTGCATCGTTTCTTGGGGACCCCCTGACCCCTCCCCCTAAGGCGACGTTGTTTTCGGTTTACCCCCCGCCCCGATAAAAGTGCAGTACGTACAGTACTGTCATGTTTTCTTGTTACCATACTGTACAATCAATTGAATAGATCGCTACAACCACTCTGGGAAGTTTTTCTGTATGTAGAAAAATTTGACAGAATATAATTAAATTAAAAATTATACAATCAAAGTTCCCTAAAATTCCGAAAAAAGTGACGTCGTTTTTTTGCTAACCCCTCCTTCTCCTGGTGTGTCGTCTATCGTTGCATTTCAGCCGACCCCCTCCCCCTCTGGAACGACGTCGTTTATGGACGGCCTAATCAACTAAACGTTAGTAGAATTTTCTAAAGTGTACGCTTTTCTAAGCGCTACACCAGTAAATTTCTCTGTTCTTATCTAAAATCATATCATAGTGTACCAGTACCGTACGCATGGCTATTGTGGTGGTGCACACAATTTCCGGCAGAGGTACATGTACATTGTAGGATAAAATTCGCCGGAAGTAAGAAACACGACTGAATTACGAAATATTTAAAGTACCAAAACTGATAATTTCTGCTAATTTTACGCCCAAAATGGCTTCTAAATGCTTTCTGAAAGGGTAATGTTTCAAAATTTTCTCGCCCTCCTTGGGCAGCGGCCCAACCAAGCGTCTTAAAAATTTTAATCGCAGTGCCAAAAATCTTTTGTACACAACCGGAATGTACTTGTCCAGTGAAATGCAATTTTTGGCCCAGCTACACAAGTATTGGGTATTGGGTATTGGGTATTGGGGTATTGGGGGTCTCAGGTATTGGTATTGGGTATTGGGTATTGGGGTATTGGGTTTTCTAGGTATTGTTCGCACTCTAGTTCATACCATGATCTGACTCAAAAGCAGCAGCAAACGCTGGTTCAGACCATGATTTGACTCAAAAGCAGCAGAAAACGCTGGTTCAGACCATGATTTGACTCAAAAGCCGCAGAAAACGATGTTTACTCGCTGGTTCAGACAATGATTTGACTAAAAAATCTGCAGAAAACTCTAGTTCAGAGCTGTTTCAGAGCTTGATTTGTTTGACTCAAAAGCAGCAGAAGACGCTGGTTCAGAGCTTGATTTGACTCAAAAGCTGAAAAGCTGCAGAAAACGCTGCTTCAGAGCTTGATTTGACTCAAAGCAGCAGAAAACGCTGGTTCAGACCGTGATTTGATTGAAAAGCTGGAGAAAACGCTGGTTCAGAGCTGGATTTGACTCAAAAGCTGCAGAAAACGATGTTCACTCGCTGGTTCAGACAATGATTTGACAAAAAAATCTGCAGAAAACTCTAGTTCAGAGCTGGTTCAGAGCTTGATTTGTTTGACTCAAAAGCAGCAGAAAATGCTGGTTCAGAGCTTGATTTGACTCAAAAGCAGCAGAAAACGCTGGTTCAGAAAGTGATTTGACTGAAAAGCTGCAGAAAACGCTGGTTCAGAGCTTGATTTGACTGAAAAGCAGCAGAAAACGCTGGTTCAGACAGTGATTTGACTGAAAAGCAGCAGAAAACGCTGGTTCAGACAGTGATTTGACTGAAAAGCAGCAGAAAACGCTGGTTCAGACAGTGATTTGACTGAAAAGCTGCAGAAAACGCTGGTTCAGAGCTTGATTTGACTTAGAAGCAGCAGAAAACGCTGGTTCAGACCGTGATTTGACTCAAAAGCAGCAGCAAACGCTGGCTCAGACCATGATTTGACTCAAAAGCAGCAGAAAACGCTGGTTCAGAGCTTGATTTGACTTAAAAGCAGCAGAAAACGCTGGTTCAGAGCTTGATTTGACTTTAAAGCAGCAGAAAACGCTGGTTCAAAGCTTGATTTGACTCAAAAGCAGCAGAAAACGCTGGTTCAGACAGTGATTTGACTGAAAAGCCTCAGAAAACGCTGGTTCAGACAGTGATTTGACTCAAAAGCAGCAGAAAACGCTGGTTCAGAGCTTGATTTGACTTAAAAGCAGCAGAAAACGCTGGTTCAGAGCTTGATTTGACTTTAAAGCAGCAGAAAACGCTGGTTCAAAGCTTGATTTGACTGAAAAGCAGCAGAAAACGCTGGTTCAGACAGTGATTTGACTGAAAAGCTGCAGAAAACGCTGGTTCAGAGCTTGATTTGACTTAGAAGCAGCAGAAAACGCTGGTTCAGACCGTGATTTGACTCAAAAGCAGCAGCAAACGCTGGCTCAGACCATGATTTGACTCAAAAGCAGCAGAAAACGCTGGTTCAGAGCTTGATTTGACTTAAAAGCAGCAGAAAACGCTTGTTCAGAGCTTGATTTGACTTAAAAGCAGCAGAAAACGCTGGTTCAGAGCTTGATTTGACTCAAAAGCAGCAGAAAACGCTGATTCAGAGCTTGATTTGACTTAAAAGCAGCAGAAAACGCTGGTTCAGAGCTTGATTTGACTTTAAAGCAGCAGAAAACGCTGGTTCAAAGCTTGATTTGACTCAAAAGCAGCAGAAAACGCTGGTTCAGAGCTTGATTTGACTTTAAAGCAGCAGAAAACGCTGGTTCAAAGCTTGATTTGACTCAAAAGCAGCAGAAAACGCTGGTTCAGAGCTTGATTTGACTCAAAAGCAGCAGAAAACGCTGGTTCAGAGCTTGATTTGACTCAAAAGCAGCAGAAAACGCTGGTTAAGACCGTGATTTGACTGAAAAGCTGGAGAAAACGCTGGTTGATACCATGATTTGACACAAAACTACAGAAAACGCTGGTTCATACCATGATCTGACTCAAAAGCAGCAGCAAACGCTGGTTCAGACCATGATTTGACTCAAAAGCCGCAGAAAACGATGTTTACTCGCTGGTTCAGACAATGATTTGACTAAAAAATCTGCAGAAAACTCTAGTTCAGAGCTGTTTCAGAGCTTGATTTGTTTGACTCAAAAGCAGCAGAAGACGCTGGTTCAGAGCTTGATTTGACTCAAAAGCTGAAAAGCTGCAGAAAACGCTGCTTCAGAACTTGATTTGACTCAAAGCAGCAGAAAACGCTGGTTCAGACCGTGATTTGACTGAAAAGCAGCAGAAAACGCTGGTTCAGACCGTGATTTGACTGAAAAGCAGCAGAAAACGCTGGTTCAGACCGTGATTTGACTGAAAAGCAGCAGAAAACGCTGGTTCAGACCGTGATTTGACTGAAAAGCAGCAGAAAACGCTGGTTCAGACCGTGATTTGACTGAAAAGCAGCAGAAAACGCTGGTTCAGACCGTGATTTGACTGAAAAGCAGCAGAAAACGCTGGTTCAGACCGTGATTTGACTGAAAAGCAGCAGAAAACGCTGGTTCAGACCGTGATTTGACTGAAAAGCAGCAGAAAACGCTGGTTCAGACCGTGATTTGACTGAAAAGCAGCAGAAAACGCTGGTTCAGACCGTGATTTGACTGAAAAGCAGCAGAAAACGCTGGTTCAGACCGTGATTTGACTGAAAAGCAGCAGAAAACGCTGGTTCAGACCGTGATTTGACTGAAAAGCAGCAGAAAACGCTGGTTCAGACCGTGATTTGACTGAAAAGCTGCAGAAAACGCTGGTTCAGAGCTTGATTTGACTTAAAAGCAGCAGAAAACGCTGGTTCAGACCGTGATTTGACTGAAAAGCTGCAGAAAACGCTGGTTCAGAGCTTGATTTGACTGAAAAGCAGCAGAAAACGCTGGTTCAGACCGTGATTTGACTGAAAAGCAGCAGAAAACGCTGGTTCAGACCGTGATTTGACTGAAAAGCTGCAGAAAACGCTGGTTCAGAGCTTGATTTGACTTAAAAGCAGCAGAAAACGCTGGTTCAGACCGTGATTTGACTCAAAAGTAGCAGAACCGCTGGTTTAGACCGTGATTTGACTGAAAAGCTGCAGAAAACGCTGGTTCAGAGCTTGATTTGACTTCAGAAAACGCTGGTTCAGACCGTGATTTGACTGAAAAGCAGATGAAAACGCTGGTTCAGACCGTGATTTGACTGAAAAGCTGCAGAAAACGCTAGTTCAGAGCTTGATTTGCCTCAAAAGCAGCAGAAAACGCTGGTTCAGACCGTGATTTGACTGAAAAGCAGCAGAAAACGCTGGTTCAGAGCTTGATTTGACTCAAAAGCTGCAGAAAACGCAGGTTCATACCATGATAATGACTCAAAAGCTGCAGAAAACGCTGGTTCATACCATGATTTGACTCTAAACTGCAGAAAACGCTGGTTCATAGCATGACTTGACTCAAAACTGCAGAAAACGCTGGTTCATACTATGACTTGACTCAAAACTGCAGAAAACGCTGGTTCATACCATGATTTGACACAAAATCTGCAGAAAAGGCTGGCTCATATCATGATTTGACTCAAAACTGCAGAAAACGCTGGTTCTCTAAATCTGCAGAGTACGCTATTTACTCTCTGGTTCAGACCTTCACTTGACCCAAAAGTGTACATTGTAAAACGCTGCTGACTGGCAAATGGGCGGCCGCAAAATTTCGAAAAATCAAGCGGGCTGGGCCAAGCAAGGTGTAGCCAATGGTGAAACGGAAGCATTGACTCCTGCCGCCGGTCCTGTCTCAGTCAGCAAAGCTGTACAGTACAGCTCCAGTGTCACAAGGCCAGTGAAGACCTTCTATCATTGGAGAATAACTAGTATGTATGTTGTGATTTGTATACTGTATTGTGTCAGGCTTTATACTCTTCCTGCCATCTGAAAGTACAGTATGTTAAGTGTTTCAATGTGATGGTATTGTAAGTCAGTTCTGTTTGCTTTCGATCCTTAGGTCGATAAACGTTTTTTATTTGTTTAATCGGTTTTGTGTTTATACTATGCATGCATATGTTTTAGTGTACATTTATAATGTGTAGAACAGAATATTGCCTTCACTAAAAGGAAGCAGTGCGTTTAGATCTGCTTTGTTACCTTTGGGCCGGCTTAAAATTTCATAATTTAAAATAGCCCCAAAATGAGCACTACAGTATGTAATAGAACACCTTTTTTGATATGCTGCTTGTTACCGTTGTAGCTGGAGAACGATTTATGTCGATGAACCCTTCAATCTAAGAAATAAAGTGATTGGAGACATGAACATTGAAAATGAGAATAAGTACAACTTGTATAGTATGCAGTATATGACAGGCAGTCTATCTGGATGTTGTAGTGAGGTTGTTGTTGAAGCAGAGGTTTGTACTGTTGCAAAGGATGCTCGCTACGAGAAATGTGATGATTTGGAAATGGAAAAAGAACAGCAAACAGACAGGCCACAGGAGGAAGGGTCCGATTCAGGAGGAAAACAAATGAAAGAAGCGATTAGAAGGGAAATGAGTGAGCTGAGTGCCAAGAAAGGTGCCATTGAATTGGGAAGTGGTCTTGGTTATGGACTCGGAGTTGGATTGGGAGTTGGTTTGGGCGTTGGAGTTGGGGTTCCACTGGCTTTTGTCACCACCACAACTACAGCTTCAACCACCACTGCTCGTGAGTGCTTTGACACATCGCACCAATATAACCTTGGCAGTGTTATCCTGGCTACTTTTCAGCAACATGTGGTACTACCATGGATCCTTCATTTTTCCTTGATGAGCATGGGCCATACACTGTTCTCAATCCAGATCTTTCTGTTTACCCATCTGGAACTGTGATGACAATAGGCTGTGCCCCGTTGAAAATACTTATATTTCATGAGACCGATGCATTTGCTGAAGTTTACACCACAGACTCTGTCCAGGTCACATGTGATAGTGGACTATGGAAAAACAGTGGCTTCACCTATTTTTCTGAGTGCACAATTTGATTATCTGTCACTTACATGTATGTTGCAAAGTGCAGGATAGGGTAGCTACTGTAACTGCATAAACAGTCCAGTCTTTCAGTTGGTCTGGTCTGACATGTCTGAAGAAAAACTAATCTTGCTATAGTTCATTTCAAAAATGAGGAGGCCTCAGAGCGACTCGGGCATATTGATCAAACTTGTAGGCAAGGTCGAGTTCTGGCTCATAGTGGACCCTAATCTGTGCTACATTTACTCTAAACAATAATTTACGCGACATAAAAAATGAGCATTTTCCTTAATTGCGATGAAACTGAGATGACTGCAAGATTCGAATCTAGAGTCTTTGGCGACCCTACCGATGCTTTTATGACGTTTCTATGTAGGTCAAACCGCTCCAGCGATATGACTGGTCAAAATTTGCAAAAATCGCATAAAATGGCGATTTTTTAAATTTTCACAAAACAGGGTTGGAAACATAGGCAGATTGATGGACTTGGCTGAAACTTCTTGAAGGGGGTATGTATGCTGGAATCGATTCTGACATTTTCCGACACTGAAAACCTCATGCTGATACCGTAATCTGGCTGCCCAAAGTGAGTTGGTTCAGCTGTGTCAGATGTGATTGAATAGCCAGACGGTTGCCTATTTTTCCGACCCTCTTTTGTGAAAGTTTCACAAGATCGCCATTTTTCGCGATTTTTGCAAACTTTGACCAGCCATATCTCTGGAACGGTTTGACCTAGAAACGTCCTAAAAGCATCATTGGATTTAACAAAGACCTTACATTCGAATTCTGCAGTCATATGATTTTCATTGCAATTAGGGAAAAGCTCATTTTTTATGTTGCTCAAATTAATGTTCAGAGTAAGCGTAGCGCAGATTAGGATCAATTATGAGTGGAGCTCGACTTGCCTACAACTTTGGTCATGAGGCTCAAGTCACTACGAGGCCTGCCAAAAAGATAGTCACAAAAAACCGCCAGGTCCCCCATTTTCTGCCAGATCGCGATCGATCCGACAGCGAGCACTGACTATAGATAGCGCAGTTTTCGAGACGTTTTGGCCAGTGTGGTGCACTTCTTATCTAGGTAACTAGGTATACCTAGCATTACCTAGTTAATATTCGGGAAAAGTACCTTTACTAATTTCTGGTTACTCCATTTTACCTAGTTTTACTTTACCTAGTTTTAAATCCACATAACTAGGTACTTCTAGGTAGAACAAGTTTACCTAAATAGTTTGATATTTTCAGTTTCACGTGGCTTTTGCACTCAGCAAACCTTCAAATTGCCGGCTTTCCCACAATTACAGTGGCCCAAAGAATGAATTTCTGACTTATTTGATCAATAAAATACAAATATTTCCTTGAGTTGTGTCAAATTTCGTAAATTTTAAATCTACTAACTTCATATTGTTCTATTGAACCAAAAATAATATTTTGACTTGATTTCGAGCGCTTTTTTTAGGTTTACCTAGTATTACCTAGTTTTTCTGGGCTTTACCTAGTATTACTTTACCTAGTTTCTTAGCTGAGAACTTTACCTAGTATTACTTTACCTAGTTTTTTAGGTGACAACTTCACCTACGTAGTATTAATTTACCTAGTTTCAAATTTTCAAAATGTATTTTAGCTGTATTTTAGCCGAAAATTTGCGATTTTTGACCGTTCTTTAGTGCCCAACCTCCTCCCTAGAATTTGGCTCAGTCCCCCGCTGTCAGTATCATACCCCCAAGCCCCCTCCCCTTCGGCGTATGACTTGTTACATGCATGATTACAAAGCCTGCATTTGTTGATGTTGCAGTTCTTGTTTTGTTTTGATTTACTATGATACCAACTGTGCAACGATACAACTTAATATCAACTGTTTTATACCTCTTGCGTCATGTTTTCATGTGTCTGGCAGCAATGCCATATCGCTTGAGGATAAAGTTTCAGTTTCAGATACTACATACCGTCCGGGCCGGCATAGGCTCGAGGGTTTTCAGTCCGGAGTGGATCGAGAGGGGGTTCGCCCAAGAAGGGGTCCAGCATTTCAAAAAAGCTCAAAAGAGCATGGAAATGCGTTTTTAGCACGTCTTTTCAGTAAAGAGACTAAAAATCGCTATTTTAAACTGTCAAACAGCGTTTTAGACAAGCAACCAACCATGCATGTAGCTGGGTTTTCGGCTGGGGGAATTTTTCTGATCCATCATAGGGTTTTAGGGCTATGCCTAAAAGGGGGTTTCAGCGACCTTTTTTGGTGTCCTAAAGTGGGTTTCGGTGGCCTTTTTTGGGCTCAAAACAGGCTTTTGAGGACTAAAACTTCGGTAGAAATCCTGTCAGAAGTTCAAAAATGCCCTTTAAAACCCTATTTATTGTTTTAAAGCGTGCAGAAAATCCTATTTTTTTATTAAAAACGTGCAAAAAAGCTCTATTTTATTCGACATAATACAGCTAAAATGCATTTCTGGAATCCTATTTAAAAATTTGGGAACGAAATTTTTGGGATCTGATTTGAAACCCTGTTTATGGTTGGTGAGACCCAATTACACCCTCTGAAACCCTATTTATAGCTTTTGAAACCTAAATTAGGGTTCCGGAACCCAAATTTGGGGTCCGCCTTCCGGAAACGTGTTTTTGGCTTCAGAAACCCAAATCTGGGTCTTTGAAACCCTAATTACGGTTTCTGAAGCTCTAAATAGGGTTCCGGAACCCTATTTTGGGCGTAAACCCTGTTTAGGGTCTCTAAAACCCTATTCGGGGCTTTTGGAACCCTGTTTGCAGGTTTAGAAACCCTAAATAGGGTTTAAAAAATTCTGCTGGGGGGGGGGAATTTTCTCCGAAAATCGGGCCTGGGCATAGATGTAGCTGGGTTTTCGGCTGGGGGGGGGGTTCTGATCCAAAATAGGGTTTCAGGGCTATGCCCAAAGGGGGTTTCAGCGACCTTTTTTGGTGTCCAAAAGTGGGTTTCAGCGACCTTTTTTTGGGCTCAAAACAGGGTTTTAAGGACTAAAAATGGGGTAAAAATCCTGTCTTAAGTGCAAAAATACCGTCAAGTGACTCTTCAGTCGGACTTGGACGCTGTTGCCAAATGGTGTCAAGAGAACTGCCTTCGAATCAATGCAAAAAAGACTCACGTAATTACGATTGGCACGGCTCAGAACCGTCGTTTACTAGAACAGCAGATCAGTGTGCAGCTAAAAATGACCAGCAGCTAGAATGTGTCTCAGAGGCCAACAATCTTGGCATAGTGTTCGACCAGAACCACAGCTTTCTGCCGCATCTTAAATTGGTGGCCGAGCGCTGTAAACGAGACCTGTTCGCCATCAGCAGAGTGCGGAGCTGCCTGCCGAGAAAGACGCTCATTCGAACTATCGAAACTACCGTGCTGCCCAAGATGTACTACGCAGCCTCAGTCATCCAAGCAGCCCCGCCCTCCTACAGTATGTTAATCAGACTCTTCTGCCAGTGGTCAACTTTGCTGCCAAGTTGGTGGAAGGGCTGCGGAAATACGACCATGCAACTGAGTCGAGGAAAAAGCTTGGTTGGTCTGACCCGCTGACCGAACTGAAGTACCGAACTCAACTTCTGGTCTACAAGCTTTTTGTGGACAAAAATCCGATTGTCAGCTTTACTGTCTCTGAGAGCCGGCAATCTGCGCGCACTAATAGAGTACCAAAGTTGAGAGTCCCCCCTTTTATGACTGTCACTGCTAGAAAGTCGTACAGCTACAGAGCGCCAGTGCTTCTGAACAAAGCGTTTGAGAACTTGAGTGTCAACTGTTTAATGCCTGTTAGCCTTGTTAGTTCTAAAACGTCTCTTAGAAAGTTTTAAGACAGTCTTTTATAGTATTCAGTGCTATTTAGTATATGTAACAACTAGTCTAGCATATATCCCTTGCGTCATGACCAAGATTTGTTGCCATGTGACTGGTTTGTTTTACCAAATCGCTCGGCAATAAACTGTCTGTCATAGGATGAACGGAACAGCATTCGAAAGCGGTATATCCGAAAAATGCGAACTTCGAGCGGTAAATCATCTTTCAGAAGAGCAAAAATGACAAATTTAGCGTCTGCAAAGCCCGCAAATAGATGCTAGTCCTTTAATACACTCAAAATTCAACTTTTAACAACTTTCGCGGGCAATCGTAGCTGTTTCCCGCAAAAATAGTGCGCGCTAAATAATCGGTATACGGTAGACAGCGCGCCTGGGCGAAACTGCGAATTAAGAGTCACCGCACGACTTTAGGAAAAACGCGACTTTGAGATTTTGAAACTTCAAAATCGCATCATAGCGAATCATGCGTGAATCGCACGGCCAAACATTTTTGCAACTTCCACTTGATTCGCTTATGAGTCATGGCAAATTTCAGGCGACTTTGATGTTCGGGCGAATTTAGTGGTCATCGCGAAGGAGCTAAACTAAATTCTGCAGGAAAACATGCGGATTGAGTTAGTGGGAATGCCTAAAAGTCATATGTGCGCCGTTTCCATAAAACAGTCGTGGGTCATCCGCCGATGGGGGAGGGGGGTTGGGGGACAGAGCCAAAATATTGGGACGGAGGTTGGGCACTAAAAAACGCTCAAAAATCGAAAACATCGCAATTCTTTGGCTAAAAATCGCCAAGTTCGGCTAAAATACCGCTAAAAAGTGTTGTTTTGTAGGCGATTTTGGCAATTTTTGTGTCTGAAATTATAAGAAATCGCAAAAATTTGCTCAAAAAATTTCTTGTCAGAAAAATCGGTGGGGGTCGGCAAAATCGTCTCGTGGGGGTCCCCATCCGGGGGGGGTCTGGCCTAAGTCGGGTGGGTGGCAGACCCACCAGACCCGCCCCTGTTACATGTACAGTTCCTGTTTGCCGGGCAGGAATCGTTAGTCTTCGACTGTGCTCTATTTTAACATGTTTTAATAATATCAGCCAGATTCGTAAGATGACCCTGCTTGGCCCGTTTCGGCACCTAAGCTGACTTTCTCACAAAATGCATCATAAACTTGCTAACTCTACAGTCGCATGTTGAAGAATAAACGATCATAAAAACAGTTACCGCTTGGTTGATTCTGCGGTTTGATGAAGCAAACAAAAAAGCACTTAGCAGTGCACAGGAGTCTTTTAAGAATTGACGTTTCTTTTGTGCCGAAGACAGATAGAGGAGCTTCCCAATTTGTGCCCAAGCAACAAGATCTTCACTGTCTAATCTCGTCCAACCGACAAAAGACGGTCTCATCGCTTTTCCTACTACCGTACATACGAAACCTAACGAGAAGCGGAAGGACTAAGAACAAAAAACTGCTGATAGCAAGCAAAGATGGCAGCGGACAACTATCCATTGTTGGCTTACCTACCAAAGGACAAGAGGGGCAGAAGGTGAGAAGATTTTGTGCTCTAAAGACTCGGTCTTCACTCTAATTTGTGTGGCTTCAGTGAGGGGGAGTCGTTGGCCTTCATCCACAAGAAAGAGCCGCCCTACGAAGTGGTGGCCCAAGTGACGAGGAAGCAGATGATTGGCTGGATCAACTCTGATGGCTTCGATCGTTACCCCGAGCTGACGTTTTGCTGGAGTACGGCCGTCTCTTCTACTCTCTCTCTCTCTCTTTGCTTTCACCTTTGACCTTTGGCCTCGGCTATACAGGGTGTTCGAAAATTACTCTCTATACTAAATTTTAAACTTGCTTCAATCTGACTTTCGGTCAAAACAACTATTATAGAGTCTAATAGTATTGCGAAAGGCCAATGCTGTTTATTGTGTTGTTGTCTGAGAATAAACCTACATAGGTAGGGTAGCAATGCCATTAAAATGGTAGGTTGAGATAAATATGTAAATCACTACCATAAATGGCATTTCCATCCCTACTGTTGTACTGTTTTGATTTCCTTCCTCAGACATTTCTTTTTTGTAAAAAAAACAAACGAAATTGCAGATGAAAAAACTAAAAGATTATAGTTTCTGATCCAAAATGGCAGTAGTTTTCATTAAACAATGACTTATAACCAAAATGATTACTGAATGTTTTATACGAAAATATCTTTCGACTTTTGAGCAAAAATGTCAGACCTTTTGGACTAAAATCATATTGTCTGAGGGAAAATGGACTGCCAAGGACGAACCGTCGTAAAATAGCTGCTTGGGACAAATATTGTTCAAAGCACTGTCAAAGATGACGGTTCTATCTTGGCTCATAATGGTGCCTTTATCATGTGATGACTTCCATTTTCTTAGAGTTTTCTTAAATGACTTCCTATAGCGAAAATTGATTCAAGAATAAGGCAAAACTGTTTTAGTAGCAAAAATTGAAGAAAACGTTTTGAAACTTTCTGGAAGAAGAACTTTTATTGAAAATTACTTGGAAATTTCACTTGATGTTTTATTAAAAGTTCGTCAGCTTTAGGAATACACTATTTCTGGACTTTTTGAATGAGAAAACACCTGTGCTAGATAGTTGTAGTCACCAAGACAGAACCAGGTAGGTGCGCTGAGGGTGGAAAGGCCACCAAACTGGTAGCTTGAGGCAACTTTGTACACACTACCAGAAATGGCCATTCTATCGCGAGTGCCTTGTGTCATACTTTCGATTCTGATATCTTGTCATGTACCGACTTCTGCCTGTTGCCAACGGTTTTCTCTAAGATTTTCTATAATCCCAGTAGATTCAAAAATCCTACTAAAATCTGTTTAGACTTTATGAACAAAAACTGAAAAAGAAAAACAAATTTAACACAGTTATGCTAATATTAGCTCTCAAACAAAAATTGTTTTCTTAATAATAATGCAATCTAAGTTCGAAGTAACAGTCAGGACGGAACTCTAATCAAACTTTCAGCTTCAGGTAAGTCTGTCAGTGCTACCATAAGTTACTTCTTATGAAGGGTGTACTGTACATTGTGTCTAATCCAATCGAGGGTCGCGTCGCACATAGACAATCGAAAATCGAAAATGCTTGAAAAAACCATTGAAAGCTCTGTTAAAGCGGAGCAAGAAAATAATGATTTGGAACAGTCTGAAAAAGTTGTTTATGGATTTCTTTACTTCGAAAAAAGCCTATTTTGAGGAATTGGACTGAATACGAAATTTGTGAAAAAATTGCTAAAGATGAACGTCACAGGTGAGCGGATCAAATGTACAGCGGCCAAAGATTGGAATGGAACATGAAGAATTCTGACCTTCCTTCCCCATAGCACTGCCTTTTGAAAACTTAGAATAGAAGTCAGCTAAATTAGCCCATTAACTTTTTTAAATTGTTTTGAGATTGACTAGTTTTTCTAGAAAATCGAAAGTTTGAAAGTTAGTTAGTTAAGTTTATTAAAGACAAGAGACGCGAAACGACCTTCGATTTAGACTGGATGAGCTGGGACGATTTCCGGCTCTAACTCCTGCCCTAATGAACTTATAGACCAATTGATTATCAAAACTTGCCAACTAAAAATACAGCAGTTTCAGCAATAAACAGTAAGAATTTTATTGATATTTAATAAAACCAATAGATTTAGATAAACATTGTTAGTCTACCATAGCTTTTCTATTCTAAAGTATTCTTTAGGCCATTCTTTGAAATGCAGTTTTTCTCATTCTCGGAATTTCTTTTCTAAAGTAAACTCTTTATTTCATTCTTTGAAATGCAGTTTTCCCAATCTAGGAATTCCCTTTCAAAGTAAACTTTAGGCCATTATTGGAAATGCAGTTTTCCCATTCTATGAATTCGTTTTCAAGGTAAATTCTTTAGGATGCTCTTTAAAGTCAAGTTTTTTCCATTCTGTGAATTCCTTTTCAATATAACTCTTTAGGCCATTCTTTGAAATGCAGTTTTTCTCATTCTAAGACTTCCGTTTCAAAGTAATCTCTTTAGGCCATTCCTTGAAATGCAGCTTTTCTCATTTTAGGAATTTCTTTTCAAAGTAAACTCTTTAGGCCATTCCTTGAAATGCAGTTTTTCCCATTCTAGGATTTCCTTTTCAAAGTAAACCCTTTAGGCCGTTCTTTAAAATGCAGTTTTTCCAATTCTAAGACTTCCGTTTCAAAGTAATCACTTTACGCCGTTCCTTGAAACACAACTTTTCTCTTTCTAGGAATTTCTTTTCGAAGTACACTGTTTCCACCATTCTTTGAAATGCAGTTTTTCCCATTCTAGGAATTTGTTTTCAAAGTGAACTCTTAAGGCCATTCTTTGAAATGCACTTTTTCCCATTTTATGATTTCCTTTTCAAAGTAAACTCTTTACACCATTTTTTGAAATGCAGTTTTTCCCATTCTAGGGATTCCTTTTATAAGTAAACCGTTTAGGCCGTTCCTTGAAATGCAGTTTTCCTGTTCAAGGAATTCGTTTTCAAGGTAAGCTCATTAGGCCATTCTGTGAAATGCAGTTTTTCCCGTTCTGGGATTTCCTTTTCAAACTAAACTCTTTAGGCCGTTCCTTGAAATGCAGTTTTTCCCATTGTAGGAATTCCTTTTCAAAGTAAACTCTTTAGGCCGTTCTTTGAAATGCAGTTTTTCCTGTTCTAGGAATTCCCTTTCAAAATAACTCTTTAGGCCATTCTTGAAATGCAGTTTTCCTCATTCTAGGAATTCCTTTTCAAAGTAAACCCTTTAGGCCGTTTCTTGAAATGCAGTTTTTCCCATTCTAGGAATTCCTTTTCAAAGCAAACTCTTTAGGCCGTTCCTTGAAATGCAGTTTTTCCTGGTCTAGGAATTCCTTTTCAAAGTAAACTGTTTAGGCCATTCTTTGAATTGAAATGTAGTTTCTCCCATTCTAGGAATTCTTTTCAAAGTAAACTCTTTACACCATTCTTTGAAATGCAGTTTTTCCCATTCTAGGAATTCCTTTTCAAAGTAAACACTTTGGACCTTTCTTGAAATGCAGTTTTTACTGTTCTAGGGATTCCTTTCCAAAGTAAACTCTTTAGGCCATTCTTGAAATGCAGTTTTTCTCATTCTAGGGATTCCTTTTCAAAGTAAACCCTTTATGCCATTTCTTGAAATGCAGTTTTTCCCATTCTAGGGATTCCTTTTCAAAGTAAACTCTTTAGGCCATTCTTGAAATGCAGTTTTTTTCATTCTAGGAATTCCTTTTCAAAGTAACCCCTTTATGCCATTACTTGAAATGCAGTTTTTCCCATTCTAGGAATTCCTTTTCAAAGTAAAGTCTTTAGGCTGTTCTTTGAAATGCAGTTTTTCTGTTCTAGGAATTCCTTTTCAAAATAAACTCTTTAGGCCATTCTTGAAATGCAGTTTTCCTCATTCTACGAATTCCTTTTCAAAGTAAACTCTTTAGGTCGTTCCTTGAAATGCAGTTTTTCCTGTTCTACAGTAGGAGTTCCTTTTCAAAATAAACTCTTTAGGCCATTCTTTGAAATGCACTTTTTTCTGTTCTAGGAATTCCTTTTCAAAGTAAACTGTTTAGGTCGTTCTTTGAAATGTAGTTTCCCCCATTCTACTCATTCTTTTCAAAGTAAACTCCTTACACCATTTTTTGAAATGCAGTTTTTCCCATTCTAGGAATTCCTTTTCAAAGTAAACTCTATAGGCCATCATTGGCCGTTCCTTGAAATGCAGTTTTTCCCATTCTATGTATTCCTTTTATAAGTAAACCCTTTAGGCGTTCTTTGAAATGTAGTTTCTCCCATTCTACTGATTCTTTTCAAAGTAAACTTTTTAGACCATTCTTTGAAATGCAGTTTTTCCTATTCTAGGAATTCATATTCAAACTAAGCTTTTTAGACCATTCCTTGAAATGAGGTTTTTCCCATTCTGGGAATTCTTTTCAAAGTAAACTCTTTAGACCATTCTTTGAAATGCAGTTTTTCCTATTCTAGGAATTCATTTTCAGAGTCATTATTTTAAATGCAGGTTTTCCTATTGTAGGAATTTTTTCAAAGTAAGCTTTTTAGACCAGTCCTTGAAATGAGGTTTTCCCATTCTGGGAATTCTTTTCCAGGTACACTCTTTAGACCATTCTTTGAAATGCCGTTTTTCCCATTCTGGGAGTTCCTTTTAAAAGTAAACCTTTTAGGAGCTGCTTTCAAATGCCGTTTTTCTGCCGTTTTTCCTATTCTAGTAATTCGTTTTCAAAGTAAACTCTTTAGACCATTCCATGAAATGCAGGTTTTCCCATTCTAGGAATTCCTTTGCAAAGTAAACTCTTTAGACCATTCCTTGAAATGCAGGTTTTCCTATTGTAGGAATTCTTTTTCAAATTAAACTTTCTGACCATTCCTTGAAATGCAGTTTTTCCCATTGTGGGAATTCTTTTTCAATGTAAACTCTTTAGGCCATTCCTTGGAGGAATGCCGTTTTTCCCATTCTAAGAATTCCATTCAAAAGTAAACTCTGTAGGAGCGTCTTTGAAATGCCGTTTTTCCCATTCTAGGAATTGCTTTTCAAAGTAAGCTTTTTAGACCATTCCTTGAAATGCAGTTTTTCCCATTCTGGGAATTCTTTTCAAAGTAAACTCTTCAGGCCATTCTTTGAACTGCAGCTTTTCCTGTTCTAGAAATCCTTTTTAGGCCATTTCTTGAAATGTAGGTTTTCCTATGCTAGGAATTCTTTTTCAAAGTAATATCTTTAGGTCATTCCCTGAAATGCAGTTTTTCCCATTCTAGGAATTGCTTTTTAAAGTAAACTCTTTAGACCATTCTTTGAACTGCAGGTTTCTTCATTCTGAGAATTCTCTTCAAAGTAAACTCTTTAGGCCATTCTTAAAAATGCCGTTTTTCCCATTGTGGGAATTATTTTTCACAGCAATCTCTTTAGGCCATTCCCTGAAATATGGTTTTTCCATTCTGGGAATTCTTTCAAAGTAAACTCTAGGCCATTTCTTGAAATGCAGGTTTTTCCTATTCTAGGATTTTTTTCAAAGTAAACTTTTTAGACCATTCCTTGAAATGCAGTTTTTCCCATTCTGGGAATTCTCTTTAAAGTAAACTCTTGAAGACCATTCCTATTCTAGGAATTCCTTTTCAAAGTAATCTCTTTAGGCCTTTCGTTGAAATACAGTTTTTCTAATTCTGGCAATTTCTTTCGAAAGTAATCTCTTTTGGCCATTTCTTGAAATGCAGGTTTTCCTATTCCAGAAATTCTTTTCAAAGTAAGCTTTTTACACCATTCCTTGAAATTTACTTTTTCCCATTCTGGGAATTCTTTTCAAAGTAATTTAGGCCTTAATTTAGGTCTCTTTAGGCCATTCTTCGAAATGCCGTTTTTCCCATTCCTGGAATTCTTTTCAAAGTAAACTCTTTAGGGCATTCTTTGAAATGCCGTTTTTCCCATTCTAGGAATTGCTTTTCAAAGTAAATTCTTTAGACCATTCTTTGAACTGCAGTTTTCCCTGTTCTATAAATCCTTTTCCAAAGTAATCTCTTTAGGCCATTTCTTGAAATGCAGGTTTTCCTATTCTAGGAATTCTTTTTCAAAGTAATATCTTTAGGTCATTCCCTGAAATGCAGTTTTTCCCATTCTGGGAATTCTTTTTAAAGTAAACTCTTTAGGCCATTCTTTGAAATGCCGTTTTTCCCATTCTAGGAATTGCTTTTCAAAGTAAATTCTTTAGACCATTCTTTGAACAGCAGTTTTTCCTGTTCTATAAATCCTTTTCCAAAGTAATCTCTTTTGGCCATGTCTTGAAATGCAGGTTTTCCTATTCTAGGAATTCTTTTTCAAAGTAATCTCTTTAGGCCATTTCTTGAAATGCAGGTTTTCCTATTCTAGGAATTCTTTTTCAAAGTAAGCTTTTTAGACCATTCTTGAAATGGAGTTTTTCCCATTCTAGGAATTGCTTTTCAAAGTAAATTCTTTACACCGTTCTTTGAACTGCAGTTTTTCCTCTTCTAGAAATCCTTTTTCAAGGTAATCTCTTTAGGCCATTTCTTGAAATGCAGGTTTTCCTATCCTAGGAATTCTTTTTCAAATTAAGCTTTTTAGACCATTCCCTGAAATGCAGTTTTTCCCATTCTGGGAATTCTTTTCAAAGTAAACTCTTTAGGCTATTCTTTTAAATGCCGTTTTTCCCATTCTAGGAATTGCTTTTCAAAGTAAACTTTTTAGACCATTCCATGAAATGCAGGTTTTCCCATTCTAGGAATTCCTTTGCAAAGTAAACTCTTTAGACCATTCCTTGAAATGCAGGTTTTCCTATTGTAGGAAATCTTTTTCAAATTAAACTTTCTAGACCATTCCTTGAAATGCAGTTTTTCCCATTGTGGGAATTCTTTTTCAACGTAAACTCTTTAGGGCATTCCTTGGAGGAATGCCGTTTTTCCCATTCTAAGAATTCCATTCAAAAGTAAACTCTTTAGGAGCGTCTTTGAAATGCCGTTTTTCTCATTCTAGGAATTGCTTTTCAAAGTAAGCTTTTTAGACCATTCCTTGAAATGCAGTTTTTCCCATTCTGGGAATTCTTTTCAAAGTAAACTCTTCAGGCCATTCTTTGAACTGCAGCTTTTCCTGTTCTAGAAATCCTTTTTAGGCCATTTCTTGAAATGTAGGTTTTCCTATTCTAGGAATTCTTTTTCAAAGTAATATCTTTAGGTCATTCCCTGAAATGCAGTTTTTCCCATTCTAGGAATTGCTTTTTAAAGTAAACTCTTTAGACCATTCTTTGAACTGCAGGTTTCTTCATTCTGAGAATTCTCTTCAAAGTAAACTCTTTAGGCCATTCTTAAAAATGCCGTTTTTCCCATTGTGGGAATTATTTTTCACAGCAATCTCTTTTGGCCATTCCCTGAAATACGGTTTTTCCATTCTGGGAATTCTTTCAAAGTAAACTCTAGGCCATTTCTTGAAATGCAGGTTTTTCCTATTCTAGGAATTTTTTCAAAGTAAACTTTTTAGACCATTCCTTGAAATGCAGTTTTTCCCATTCTGGGAATTCTCTTTAAAGTAAACTCTCGAAGACCATTCCTATTCTAGGAATTCCTTTTCAAAGTAATCTCTTTAGGCCGTTTGTTGAAATACAGTTTTTCCAATTCTGGCAATTTGTTTCAAAAGTAATCTCTTTTGGCCATTTCTTGAAATGCAGGTTTTCCTATTCTAGAAATTCTTTTCAAAGTAAGCTTTTTACACCATTCCTTGAAATGCAGTTTTTCCCATTCTGGAAATTCTTTTCAAAGTAATTTAGGCCTTAATTTAGGTCTCTTTAGGCCATTCTCTGAAATGCAGTTTTTCCCATTCCTGGAATTTTTTTCAAAGTAAACTCTTTAGGGCATTCTTTGAAATGCCGTTTTTCTCATTCTAGGAATTGCTTTTCAAAGTAAATTCTTTAGACCATTCTTTGAACTGCAGTTTTCCCTCTTCTATAAATCCTTTTCCAAAGTAATCTCTTTAGGCCATTTCTTGAAATGCAGGTTTTCCTATTCTAGGAATTCTTTTTCAAAGTAATATTTTTAGGCCATTTCTTGAAATGCAGTTTTTCCCATTCTGGGAATTCTTTTAAAGTAAACTCTTTAGGCCATTCTTTGAAATGCAGGTTTTTCCTATTCTAGGAATTGTTTTTCAAAGTATATTCTTTAGACCATTCTTTGAACATGCAGTTTTTCCTGTTCTGTGAATCCTTTTCCAAAGTAATCTCTTTTGGCCAAGTCTTGACAGGTTTTCTATTCTAGGAATTCTTTTTCAAAGTAATCTCTTTAGGCCATTCCTTGAAATGCAGGTTTTCCTATTCTAGGAACTCTTTTGCAAAGTAATATCTTTTTAGACCATTCCTTGGAATGCAGTTTTTCCCATTCTGGGAATTCTTTTCAAGGTAAACTTCTTTAAACCATTCCTATTCTAGGAATTCTTTTCAAAGTAATATCTTAAGGCCATTCCTTGAAATGCAGGTCTTCCCATTCTAGGAATTCCTTTGCAAAGTAAACTCTTTAAACCATTCCTTGAAATGCAGGTTTTCCTATTGTAGGAATTCTTTTTCAAATTAAACTTTCTAGACCATTCCTTGAAATGCAGTTTTTCCCATTGTGGGAATTCTTTTTCAAGCGTAAACTCTTTAGGCCATTCCTTGGAGGAATGCCGTTTTTCCCATTCTAAGAATTCCATTCAAAAGTAAACTCTGTAGGAGCGTCTTTGAAATGCCGTTTTTCCCATTCTAGGAATTGCTTTTCAAAGTAAGCTTTTAGACCATTCCTTGAAATGCAGTTTTTCCCATTCTGGGAATTCTTTACAAAGTAAACTCTTCAGGCCATTCTTTGAACTGCAGCTTTTCCTGTTCTAGAAATCCTTTTTAGGCCATTTCTTGAAATGTAGGTTTTCCTATTCTAGGAATTCTTTTTCAAAGTAATATCTTTAGGTCATTCCCTGAAATGCAGTTTTTCCCATTCTAGGAATTGCTTTTTAAAGTAAACTCTTTAGACCATTCTTTGAACTGCAGGTTTCTTCATTCTGAGAATTCTCTTCAAAGTAAACTCTTTAGGCCATTCTTAAAAATGCCTTTTTTCCCATTGTGGGAATTATTTTTCACAGCAATCTCTTTAGGCCATTCCCTGAAATACGGTTTTTCCATTCTGGGAATTCTTTCAAAGTAAACTCTAGGCCATTTCTTGAAATGCAGGTTTTTCCTATTCTAGTAATTTTTTCAAAGTAAACTTTTTAGACCATTCCTTGAAATGCAGTTTTTCCCATTCTGGGAATTCTCTTTAAAGTAAACTCTTGAAGACCATTCCTATTCTAGGAATTCCTTTTCAAAGTAATCTCTTTAGGCCGTTCGTTGAAATACAGTTTTTCCAATTCTGGCAATTCTTTCAGAAAGTAATCTCTTTTGGCCATTTCTTGAAATGCAGGTTTTCCTATTCTAGAAATTCTTTTCAAAGTAAGCTTTTTACACCATTCCTTGTAATTTACTTTTTCCCATTCGGGGAATTCTTTTCATTGTATTTTAGGCCTTAATTTAGGTGTCTTTAGGCCATTCTTCGTATTGACGTTTTTCGCAGTCCTGGTATTCTTTTGAAAGTAAACTCTTTTGGGCATTCTTTAAAATGCCGTTTTTCCCATTCTAAGAATTACTTTCAAAGGTAAACTCTTTAGACTATTCATTGAAATGCATTTTTTCCCATTAGGAACTCCTTTGCAAAATATACTCTTCAGCAGTTTCCTTTTTTAATGCCATTTTTCCCATTATAGCAGTTCCTTTTCAAAGTAATCTCTACAGAACATTCGAACAACTCTTTGAAATGCAGTTTTTCCCATTGTGGGAATTCTGTTTCAACGTAAACTCTTTAGGCCATTCCTTCGAGGAATCCTTCTTTGAAATGCCGTTTTATCCAGTGTAGGAATTCCTTTTCAAAGTAATCTCTTTAGGCTGTTCGTTGAAATACAGTTTTTCCAATTCTGGCAATTTCTTTTAGTAATCTCTTTAGGCCATTTCTTGAAATGCAGGTTTTCCTATTCTAGAAATTCTTTTCAAAGCAAGCTTTTTACACCATTCCTTGAAATGCACTTTTTCCCATTCTGGGAATTCTTTTCAAAGTAAACACTTTAGGCCATTCTTTGAAATGCCGTTTTTCCCATTCTAGAAATTGCTTTTCAAAGTAAATTCTTTAGACCATTCTTTGAACTGCAGTTTTTCCTGTTCTAGAAATCCTTTTTCAAAGTAATCTCTTTAGGCCATTTCTTGAAATGCAGGTTTTCCTATTCTAGAAATTCTTTTTCAAAGTAAGCCTTTTAGACCATTCTTTGAAATACGGTTTTTCCCATTCTGGGAATTCTTTCAAAGCAAACTCTTTAGGCCATCTCTTGAAATGCAGGTTTTTCCTATTCTAGGAATTTTTCAAAGTAAACTGTTTAGACCATTCCTTGAAATGCAGTTTTTCCCATTCTGGGAATTCTCTTCAAAGTAAACTCTTGAAGACCATTCTTATTCTAGGAATTCCTTTTCAAAGTAATCTCTTTAGGCTGTTGATTGAAATACAGTTTTTCCAATTCTGGCAATTTCTTTTGAAAGTAATCTCTTTAGGCCATTTCTTGAAATGCAGGTTTTCCTATTCTAGAAATTCTTTTCAGAGTAAGCTTTTTACACCATTCCTTGAAATGCACTTTTTCCCATTCTGGGAATTCTTTTCAAAGTAAACTCTTTAGGCCATTCTTTGAAATGCCATTTTCCCATTGTGGGAATTATTTTTCACAGCAATCGCTTTAGGCCATTCCCTGAAATACGGTTTTTCCATTCTGGGAATTCTTTCAAAGTAAAGTCTAGGCCATTTCTTGAAATGCAGGTTTTTCCTATTCTAGGAATTTTTTCAAAGTAAACTTTTTAGACCATTCCTTGAAATGCAGTTTTTCCCATTCTGGGAATTCTCTTTAAAGTAAACTCTTGAAGACAATTCCTATTCTAGGAATTCCTTTTCAAAGTAATCTGTTTAGGCCGTTCGTTGAAATACAGTTTTTCTAATTCTGGCAATTTCTTTTGAAAGTAATCTCTTTTGGCCATTTCTTGAAATGCAGGTTTTCCTATTCTAGAAATTCTTTTCAAAGTAAGCTTTTTACACCATTCCTTGAAATTTACTTTTTCCCATTCTGGGAATTCTTTTCAAAGTAATTTAGGCCTTAATTTAGGTCTCTTTAGGCCATTCTTCGAAATGCCGTTTTTCCCATTCCTGGAATTCTTTTCAAAGTAAACTCTTTAGGGCATTCTTTGAAATGCCGTTTTTCCCATTCTAGGAATTGCTTTTCAAAGTAAATTCTTTAGACCATTCTTTGAACTGCAGTTTTCCCTGTTCTATAAATCCTTTTCCAAAGTAATCTCTTTAGGCCATTTCTTGAAATGCAGGTTTTCCTATTCTAGGAATTCTTTTTCAAAGTAATATCTTTAGGTCATTCCCTGAAATGCAGTTTTTCCCATTCTGGGAATTCTTTTTAAAGTAAACTCTTTAGGCCATTCTTTGAAATGCCGTTTTTCCCATTCTAGGAATTGCTTTTCAAAGTAAATTCTTTAGACCATTCTTTGAACAGCAGTTTTTCCTGTTCTATAAATCCTTTTCCAAAGTAATCTCTTTTGGAACCATGTCTTGAAATGCAGGTTTTCCTATTCTAGGAATTCTTTTTCAAAGTAATCTCTTTAGGCCATTTCTTGAAATGCAGGTTTTCCTATTCTAGGAATTCTTTTTCAAAGTAAGCTTTTTAGACCATTCTTGAAATGGAGTTTTTCCCATTCTAGGAATTGCTTTTCAAAGTAAATTCTTTACACCGTTCTTTGAACTGCAGTTTTTCCTGTTCTAGAAATCCTTTTTCAAGGTAATCTCTTTAGGCCATTTCTTGAAATGCAGGTTTTCCTATCCTAGAAATTCTTTTCAAAGCAAGCTTTTTACACAATTCCTTGAAATACACTTTTTCCCATTCTGGGAATTCTTTTCAAAGTAAACACTTTAGGCCATTCTTTGAAATGCCGTTTTTCCCATTCTAGGAATTCCTTTTAAAAGTAAACCTTTTAGGAGCTGCTTTCAAATGCCGTTTTTCTGCCGTTTTTCCTATTCTAGTAATTCGTTTTCAAAGTAAACTCTTTAGACCATTCCATGAAATGCAGGTTTTCCCATTCTAGGAATTCCTTTGCAAAGTAAACTCTTTAGACCATTCCTTGAAATGCAGGTTTTCCTATTGTAGGAATTCTTTTTCAAATTAAACTTTCTAGACCATTCCTTGAAATGCAGTTTTTCCCATTGTGGGAATTCTTTTTCAACGTAAACTCTTTAGGCCATTCCTTGGAGGAATGCCGTTTTTCCCATTCTAAGAATTCCATTCAAAAGTAAACTCTTTAGGAGCGTCTTTGAAATGCCGTTTTTCCCATTCTAGGAATTGCTTTTCAAAGTAAGCTTTTTAGACCATTCCTTGAAATGCAGTTTTTCCCATTCTGGGAATTCTTTTCAAAGTAAACTCTTCAGGCCATTCTTTGAACTGCAGCTTTTCCTGTTCTAGAAATCCTTTTTAGGCCATTTCTTGAAATGTAGGTTTTCCTATTCTAGGAATTCTTTTTCAAAGTAATATCTTTAGGTCATTCCCTGAAATGCAGTTTTTCCCATTCTAGGAATTGCTTTTTAAAGTAAACTCTTTAGACCATTCTTTGAACTGCAGGTTTCTTCATTCTGAGAATTCTCTTCAAAGTAAACTCTTTAGGCGATTCTTAAAAATGCCGTTTTTCCCATTGTGGGAATTATTTTTCACAGCAATCTCTTTAGGCCATTCCCTGAAATACGGTTTTTCCATTCTGGGAATTCTTTCAAAGTAAAGTCTAGGCCATTTCTTGAAATGCAGGTTTTTCCTATTCTAGGAATTTTTTCAAAGTAAACTTTTTAGACCATTCCTTGAAATGCAGTTTTTCCCATTCTGGGAATTCTCTTTAAAGTAAACTCTTGAAGACAATTCCTATTCTAGGAATTCCTTTTCAAAGTAATCTGTTTAGGCCATTCGTTGAAATACAGTTTTTCTAATTCTGGCAATTTCTTTCGAAAGTAATCTCTTTTGGCCATTTCTTGAAATGCAGGTTTTCCTATTCTAGAAATTCTTTTCAAAGTAAGCTTTTTACACCATTCCTTGAAATTTACTTTTTGCCATTCTGGGAATTCTTTTCAAAGTAATTTAGGCCTTAATTTAGGTCTCAATAGGCCATTCTTCGAAATGCCGTTTTTCCCATTCCTGGAATTCTTTTCAAAGTAAACTCTTTAGGGCATTCTTTGAAATGCCGTTTTTCCCATTCTAGGAATTGCTTTTCAAAGTAAATTCTTTAGACCATTCTTTGAACTGCAGTTTTCCCTGTTCTATAAATCCTTTTCCAAAGTAATCTCTTTAGGCCATTTCTTGAAATGCAGGTTTTCCTATTCTAGGAATTCTTTTTCAAAGTAATATCTTTAGGTCATTCCCTGAAATGCAGTTTTTCCCATTCTGGGAATTCTTTTTAAAGTAAACTCTTTAGGCCATTCTTTGAAATGCCGTTTTTCCCATTCTAGGAATTGCTTTTCAAAGTAAACTCTTTAGACCATTCTTTGAACAGCAGTTTTTCCTGTTCTATAAATCCTTTTCCAAAGTAATCTCTTTTGGCCATGTCTTGAAATGCAGGTTTTCCTATTCTAGGAATTCTTTTTCAAAGTAATCTCTTTAGGCCATTTCTTGAAATGCAGGTTTTCCTATCCTAGAAATTCTTTTCAAAGCAAGCTTTTTACACCATTCCTTGAAATGCACTTTTTCCCATTCTGGGAATTCTTTTCAAAGTAAACACTTTAGGCCATTCTTTGAAATGCCGTTTTTCCCATTCTAGGAATTGCTTTTCAAAGTAAATTCTTTAGACCATTCTTTGAACTGCAGTTTTTCCTGTTCTAGAAATCCTTTTTCAAAGTAATCTCTTTAGGCCATTTCTTGAAATGCAGGTTTTCCTATTCTAGAAATTCTTTTTCAAAGTAAGCCTTTTAGACCATTCTTTGAAATACGGTTTTTCCTATTCTGGGAATTCTTTCAAAGCAAACTCTTTAGGCCATCTCTTGAAATGCAGGTTTTTCCTATTCTAGGAATTTTTTCAAAGTAAACTGTTTAGACCATTCCTTGAAATGCAGTTTTTCCCATTCTGGGAATTCTCTTCAAAGTAAACTCTTGAAGACCATTCCTATTCTAGGAATTCCTTTTCAAAGTAATCTCTTTAGGCTGTTGATTGAAATACAGTTTTTCCAATTCTGGCAATTTCTTTTGAAAGTAATCTCTTTAGGCCATTTCTTGAAATGCAGGTTTTCCTATTCTAGAAATTCTTTTCAGAGTAAGCTTTTTACACCATTCCTTGAAATGCACTTTTTCCCATTCTGGGAATTCTTTTCAAAGTAAACTCTTTAGGCCATTCTTTGAAATGCCATTTTCCCCATTCCCGGAATTCTTTTCAATGTAAACTCTTTAGGCCATTCTTTGAAATGCCGTTTTTCCCATTCTAGGAATTGCTTTTTAAAGTAAACTCTTTAGACCATTCTTTGAACTGCAGGTTTCTTCATTCTGAGAATTCTCTTCAAAGTAAACTCTTTAGGCCATTCTTAAAAATGCCGTTTTTCCCATTGTGGGAATTATTTTTCACAGCAATCTCTTTAGCCCATTCCCTGAAATACGGTTTTTTTATTCTGGGAATTCTTTCAAAGTAAACTCTAGGCCATTTCTTGAAATGCAGGTTTTTCCTATTCTAGGAATTTTTTCAAAGTAAACTTTTTAGACCATTCCTTGAAATGCAGTTTTTCCCATTCTGGGAATTCTCTTTAAAGTAAACTCTTGAAGACCATTCCTATTCTAGGAATTCCTTTTCAAAGTAATCTCTTTAGGCCGTTCATTGAAATACAGTTTTTCCAATTCTGGCAATTTCTTTCGAAAGTAATCTCTTTTGGCCATTTCTTGAAATGCAGGTTTTCCTATTCTAGAAATTCTTTTCAAAGTAAGCTTTTTACACCATTCCTTGAAATTTACTTTTTCCCATTCTGGGAATTCTTTTCAAAGTAATTTAGGCCTTAATTTAGGTCTCTTTAGGCCAATAATGCCGTTTTTCCCATTCCTGGAATTCTTTTCAAAGTAAACTCTTTAGGGCATTCTTTGAAATGCCGTTTTTCCCATTCTAGGAATTGCTTTTCAAAGTAAACTCTTTAGACTATTCTTTGAAATGCATTTTTCCCATTGTAGGAATTCCTTAGCAAAATAAACTCTTCAGCAGTTTCCTTTTTTAATGCCATTTTTCCCATTATAGCAGTTCCTTTTCAAAGTAATCTCTACAGAACATTCGAACAATTCCTTGAAATGCAGTTTTTCCCATTGTGGGAATTCTGTTTCAACGTAAACTCTTTAGGCCATTCCTTCGAGGAATACCGTTTTTCCCATTCTAAGAATTCCATTCAAAAGTAAACTCTTTAGGAGCTTCTTTGAAATGCCGTTTTATCCATTGTAGGAATTCCTTTTCAAAGTAATCTCTTTAGGCCGTTCGTTGAAATACAGTTTTTCCAATTCTGGCAATTTCTTTTGAAAGTAATCTCTTTAGGCCATTTCTTGAAATGCAGGTTTTCCTATTCTAGAAATTCTTTTCAAAGCAAGCTTTTTACACCATTCCTTGAAATGCACTTTTTCCCATTCTGGGAATTCTTTTCAAAGTAAACACTTTAGGCCATTCTTTGAACTGCAGTTTTTCCTGTTCTAGAAATGCTTTTTCAAAGTAATCTCTTTAGGCCATTTCTTGAAATGCAGGTTTTCCTATTCTAGAAATTCTTTTTCAAAGTAAGCCTTTTAGACCATTCTTTGAAATACGGTTTTTCCTATTCTGGGAATTCTTTCAAAGCAAACTCTATAGGCCATCTCTTGAAATGCAGTTTTTCCCATTCTGGGAATTCTTCTCCAGGTAAACTCTTAAGACCATTTCTATTCTAGGAATTCTTTTTCAACATAATATCTTAAGGCCATTCCTTGAAATGCAGGTTTTCTATTCTAGGAACTCTTTTGCAAAGTAAACTCTTTAGACCATTCCTTGAAATGCAGTTTTTCCCATTCTGGGAATTCTTTTCCAGGTAAACTCTTTAGACCATTCCTATTCTAGGAATTCTTTTTCAAAGTTATATCTTAAGGCCATTCCTTGAAATACAGGTTTTCTATTCTAGGAATTCCTTTGCAAAGTAATATCTTTAGACCATTCCTTGAAATGCAGTTTTTCCCATTCTGGGAATTCTTTTCCAGGTAAACTCTTTAGATCATTCCTATTCTAGGAATTCTTTTTCAAAGTAATCTCTTTAGGCCATTCATTGAAATACAGTTTTTCCAATTCTGGCAATTTCTTTTGAAAGTAATCTCTGTTGGCCATTTCTTGAAATACAGGTTTTTCTATTCTAGGAATTCTTTTTCAAAGTAATATCTTTAGACCATTCCTTGAAATGCAGTTTTTCCCATTCTGGGAATTCTCTTCAAAGTAAACTCTTGAAGACCATTCCTATTCTAGGAATTCCTTTTCAAAGTAATCTCTTTAGGCTGTTGATTGAAATACAGTTTTTCCAATTCTGGCAATTTCTTTTGAAAGTAATCTCTTTAGGCCATTTCTTGAAATGCAGGTTTTCCTATTCTAGAAATTCTTTTCAGAGTAAGCTTTTTACACCATTCCTTGAAATGCACTTTTTCCCATTCTGGGAATTCTTTTCAAAGTAAACTCTTTAGGCCATTCTTTGAAATGCCATTTTCCCCATTCCCGGAATTCTTTTCAATGTAAACTCTTTAGGCCATTCTTTGAAATGCCGTTTTTCCCATTCTAGGAATTGCTTTTTAAAGTAAACTCTTTAGACCATTCTTTGAACTGCAGGTTTCTTCATTCTGAGAATTCTCTTCAAAGTAAACTCTTTAGGCCATTCTTAAAAATGCCGTTTTTCCCATTGTGGGAATTATTTTTCACAGCAATCTCTTTAGCCCATTCCCTGAAATACGGTTTTTCCATTCTGGGAATTCTTTCAAAGTAAACTCTAGGCCATTTCTTGAAATGCAGGTTTTTCCTATTCTAGGAATTTTTTCAAAGTAAACTTTTTAGACCATTCCTTGAAATGCAGTTTTTCCCATTCTGGGAATTCTCTTTAAAGTAAACTCTTGAAGACCATTCCTATTCTAGGAATTCCTTTTCAAAGTAATCTCTTTAGGCCGTTCATTGAAATACAGTTTTTCCAATTCTGGCAATTTCTTTCGAAAGTAATCTCTTTTGGCCATTTCTTGAAATGCAGGTTTTCCTATTCTAGAAATTCTTTTCAAAGTAAGCTTTTTACACCATTCCTTGAAATTTACTTTTTCCCATTCTGGGAATTCTTTTCAAAGTAATTTAGGCCTTAATTTAGGTCTCTTTAGGCCAATAATGCCGTTTTTCCCATTCCTGGAATTCTTTTCAAAGTAAACTCTTTAGGGCATTCTTTGAAATGCCGTTTTTCCCATTCTAGGAATTGCTTTTCAAAGTAAACTCTTTAGACTATTCTTTGAAATGCATTTTTTCCCATTGTAGAATTCCTTAGCAAAATAAACTCTTCAGCAGTTTCCTTTTTTAATGCCATTTTTCCCATTATAGCAGTTCCTTTTCAAAGTAATCTCTACAGAACATTCGAACAATTCCTTGAAATGCAGTTTTTCCCATTGTGGGAATTCTGTTTCAACGTAAACTCTTTAGGCCATTCCTTCGAAGAATACCGTTTTTCCCATTCTAAGAATTCCATTCAAAAGTAAACTCTTTAGGAGCTTCTTTGAAATGCCGTTTTATCCATTGTAGGAATTCCTTTTCAAAGTAATCTCTTTAGGCCGTTCGTTGAAATACAGTTTTTCCAATTCTGGCAATTTCTTTTGAAAGTAATCTCTTTAGGCCATTTCTTGAAATGCAGGTTTTCCTATTCTAGAAATTCTTTTCAAAGCAAGCTTTTTACACCATTCCTTGAAATGCACTTTTTCCCATTCTGGGAATTCTTTTCAAAGTAAACACTTTAGGCCATTCTTTGAAATGCCGTTTTTCCCATTCTAGGAATTGCTTTTCAAAGTAAATTCTTTAGACCATTCTTTGAACTGCAGTTTTTCCTGTTCTAGAAATGCTTTTTCAAAGTAATCTCTTTAGGCCATTTCTTGAAATGCAGGTTTTCCTATTCTAGAAATTCTTTTTCAAAGTAAGCCTTTTAGACCATTCTTTGAAATACGGTTTTTCCTATTCTGGGAATTCTTTCAAAGCAAACTCTATAGGCCATCTCTTGAAATGCAGGTTTTTCCTATTCTAGGAATTTTTTCAAAGTAAACTGTTTAGACCATTCCTTGAAATGCAGTTTTTCCCATTCTGGGAATTCTCTTCAAAGTAAACTCTTGAAGACCATTCCTATTCTAGGAATTCCTTTTCAAAGTAATCTCTTTAGGCTGTTGATTGAAATACAGTTTTTCCAATTCTGGCAATTTCTTTTGAAAGTAATCTCTTTAGGCCATTTCTTGAAATGCAGGTTTTCCTATTCTAGAAATTCTATTCAGAGTAAGCTTTTTACACCATTCCTTGAAATGCACTTTTTCCCATTCTGGGAATTCTTTTCAAAGTAAACTCTTTAGGCCATTCTTTGAAATGCCATTTTCCCCATTCCCGGAATTCTTTTCAATGTAAACTCTTTAGGCCATTCTTTGAAATGCCGTTTTTCCCATTCTAGGAATTGCTTTTTAAAGTAAACTCTTTAGACCATTCTTTGAACTGCAGGTTTCTTCATTCTGAGAATTCTCTTCAAAGTAAACTCTTTAGGCCATTCTTAAAAATGCCTTTTTTCCCATTATTAGAATTATTTTTCACAGCAATCTCTTTTGGCCATTCCCTGAAATACGGTTTTTCCATTCTGGGAATTCTTTCAAAGTAAACTCTAGGCCATTTCTTGAAATGCAGGTTTTTCCTATTCTAGGAATTTTTTCAAAGTAAACTTTTTAGACCATTCCTTGAAATGCAGTTTTTCCCATTCTGGGAATTCTCTTTAAAGTAAACTCTCGAAGACCATTCCTATTCTAGGAATTCCTTTTCAAAGTAATCTCTTTAGGCCGTTCGTTGAAATACAGTTTTTCCAATTCTGGCAATTTCTTTCAAAAGTAATCTCTTTTGGCCATTTCTTGAAATGCAGGTTTTCCTATTCTAGAAATTCTTTTCAAAGTAAGCTTTTTACACCATTCCTTGAAATTTACTTTTTCCCATTCTGGGAATTCTTTTCAAAGTAATTTAGGCCTTAATTTAGGTCTCTTTAGGCCAATAATGCCGTTTTTCCCATTCCTGGAATTCTTTTCAAAGTAAACTCTTTAGGGCATTTTTGAAATGCCGTTTTTCCCATTCTAGGAATTGCTTTTCAAAGTATACTCTTTAGACCATTCTTTGAAATGCATTTTTCCCATTGTAGGAATTCCTTAGCAAAATAAACTCTTCAGCAGTTTCCTTTTTTAATGCCATTTTTCCTTATAGAGTTCCTTTTCAAAGTAATCTCTCGACTTGAACATTTCTTGAAATGCAGTTTTTCCCATTGTGGGAATTCTTTTTCAACGTAAACTCTTTAGACCATTCCTTCGAAGAATACCGTTTTTCCCATTCTAAGAATTCCATTCAAAAGTAAACTCTTTAGGAGCTTCTTTGAAATGCCGTTTTATCCATTGTAGGAATTCCTTTTCAAAGTAATCTCTTTAGGCTGTTCATTGAAATACAGTTTTTCCAATTCTGGCAATTTCTTTTGAAAGTAATCTCTTTAGGCCATTTCTTGAAATGCAGGTTTTCCTATTCTAGAAATTCTTTTCAAAGCAAGCTTTTTACACCATTCCTTGAAATGCACTTTTTCCCATTCTGGGAATTCTTTTCAAAGTAAACACTATAGGCCATTCTTTGAAATGCCGTTTTTCCCATTCTAGGAATTGCTTTTCAAAGTAAATTCTTTAGACCATTCTTTGAACTGCAGTTTTTCCTGTTCTAGAAATCCTTTTTCAAAGTAATCTCTTTAGGCCATTTCTTGAAATGCAGGTTTTCCTATTCTAGAAATTCTTTTTCAAAGTAAGCCTTTTAGACCATTCTTTGAAATACGGTTTTTCCCATTCTGGGAATTCTTTCAAAGTAAACTCTTTAGGCCATTTCTTGAAATGCAGGTTTTTCCTATTCTAGGAATTTTTTTCAAAGTAAACTCTTTAGACCATTCCTTGAAATGCAGTTTTTCCCATTCTGGGAATTCTCTTCAAAGTAAACTCTTGAAGACCATTCCTATTCTAGGAATTCCTTTTCAAAGTAATCTCTTTAGGCGTGTGAAAACAGTTTTTCCAATTCTGGCAATTTCTTTTGAAAGTAATCTCTTTAGGCCATTTCTTGAAATGCAGGTTTTCCTATTCTAGAAATTCTTTTCAAAGTAAGCTTTTTACACCATTCCTTGAAATGCACTTTTTCCCATTCTGGGAATTCTTTTCAAAGTAAACTCTTTAGGCCATTCTTTGAAATGCCATTTTCCCCATTCCCTGAATTCTTTTCAATGTAAATTCTTTAGGCCATTCTTTGAAATGCCGTTTTTCCCATTCTAGGAATTGCTTTTCAAAGTAAATTCTTTAGACCATTCTTTGAACTGCAGTTTTTCCTGTTCTAGAAATCCTTTTTTAAAGTAATCTCTTCAGGCCATTCTTTGAACTGCAGCTTTTCCTGTTCTAGAAATCCTTTTTAGGCCATTTCTTGAAATGTAGGTTTTCCTATTCTAGGAATTCTTTTTCAAAGTAATATCTTTAGGTCATTCCCTGAAATGCAGTTTTTCCCATTCTAGGAATTGCTTTTTAAAGTAAACTCTTTAGACCATTCTTTGAACTGCAGGTTTCTTCATTCTGAGAATTCTCTTCAAAGTAAACTCTTTAGGCGATTCTTAAAAATGCCGTTTTTCCCATTGTGGGAATTATTTTTCACAGCAATCTCTTTAGGCCATTCCCTGAAATACGGTTTTTCCATTCTGGGAATTCTTTCAAAGTAAAGTCTAGGCCATTTCTTGAAATGCAGGTTTTCCTATTCTAGAAATTCTTTTCAGAGTAAGCTTTTTACACCATTCCTTGAAATGCACTTTTTCCCATTCTGGGAATTCTTTTCAAAGTAAACTCTTTAGGCCATTCTTTGAAATGCCATTTTCCCCATTCCCTGAATTCTTTTCAATGTAAATTCTTTAGGCCATTCTTTGAAATGCCGTTTTTCCCATTCTAGGAATTGCTTTTCAAAGTAAATTCTTTAGACCATTCTTTGAACTGCAGTTTTTCCTGTTCTAGAAATCCTTTTTTAAAGTAATCTCTTTAGGCCATTCCCTGAAATGCAGTTTTTCCCATTCTGGGAATTTTTTTACAAAGTAAACTCTTTAGGCCATTCTTTGAAATGCCGTTTTTCCCATTCTAGGAATTGCTTTTCAAAGTAAATGCTTTAGACCATTCTTTGAACTGCAGTTTTTCCTGTTCTATAAATCCTTTTTCAAAGTAATCTCTTTAGTCCATTTCTTGAAATGCAGGTTTTCCTATTCTAGGAATTCTTTTTCAAAGTAAGCTTTTTAGACCATTTCTTGAAATTCGGTTTTTCCCATTCTGGGAATTCTTTCAAAGTAAACTCTTTAGGCCATTTCTTGAAATGCAGGTTTTTCCTATTTTAGGAATTTTTTCAAAGTATACTTTTTAGACCATTCCTTGAAATGCAGTTTTTCCCATTCTGGGAATTCTTCTCCAGGTAAACTCTTAAGACCATTTCTATTCTAGGAATTCTTTTTCAACATAATATCTTAAGGCCATTCCTTGAAATGCAGGTTTTCTATTCTAGGAACTCTTTTGCAAAGTAATATCTTTAGACCATTCCTTGAAATGCAGTTTTTCCCATTCTGGGAATTCTTTTCCAGGTAAACTCTTTAGACCATTCCTATTCTAGGAATTCTTTTTCAAAGTTATATCTTAAGGCCATTCCTTGAAATACAGGTTTTCTATTCTAGGAATTCCTTTGCAAAGTAATATCTTTAGACCATTCCTTGAAATGCAGTTTTTCCCATTCTGGGAATTCTTTTCCAGGTAAACTCTTTAGATCATTCCTATTCTAGGAATTCTTTTTCAAAGTAATCTCTTTAGGCCATTCATTGAAATACAGTTTTTTCAATTGTGGCAATTTCTTTTGAAAGTAATCTCTGTTGGCCATTTCTTGAAATACAGGTTTTTCTATTCTAGGAATTCTTTTTCAAAGTAATATCTTTAGACCATTCCTTGAAATGCAGTTTTTCCCATTCTGGGAATTCTCTTCAAAGTAAACTCTTGAAGACCATTCCTATTCTAGGAATTCCTTTTCAAAGTAATCTCTTTAGGCCGTTCGTTGAAATACAGTTTTTCCAATTCTGGCAATTTCTTTTGAAAGTAATTTCTTTTGGCCATTTCTTGAAATGCAGGTTTTCCTATTCTAGAAATTCTTTTCAGAGTAAGCTTTTTACACCATTCCTTGAAATGCACTTTTTCCCATTCTGGGAATTCTTTTTAAAGTAAACTCTTTAGGCTGTTCTTTGAAATGCCGTTTTCCCCATTCCTGGAATTCTTTTCAATGTAAACTCTTTAGGGCATTCTTTGAAATGCCGTTTTTCCCATTCTAGGAATTGCTTTTCAAAGTAAATTCTTTAGACCATTCTTTCAACTGCAGTTTTTCCTGTTCTAGAAATCCTTTTTCAAAGTAATCTCTTTAGGCCATTTCTTGAAATGTAGGTTTTCCTATTCTAGGATTTGTTTTTCAAAGTAATATCTTTAGGTCATTCCCTGAAATGCAATTTTTCCCATTCTGGGAATTCTTTTCAAAGTAAACTCTTTAGGCCATTCTTTGAAATGCCGTTTTTCCCATTCTAGGAATTGCTTTTCAAAGTAAACTCTTTAGACCATTCTTTGAACTGCAGTTTTTCCTGTTCTATAAATCCTTTTTCAAAGTAATCTCTTTAGGCCATTTCTTGAAATGCAGGTTTTCCTATTCTGGGAATTCTTTTTCAAAGTAAGCTTTTTAGACCATTCCTTGAAATGCAGTTTTTCCCATTCTGTGAATTTTCTTCAAAGTAAACTCTTTAGGCCATTCTTTGAAATGCCGTTTTTCCCATTGTAGGAATTATTTTTCAAAGCAATCTCTTTAGGCCATATTTTGAAATGCAGGTTTTCCTATTCTAGAAATACTTTTTCAAAGTTAGCTTTTTAGACCATTTCTTGAAATACGGTTTTTCCCATTCTGGGAATTCTTTCAAAGTAAACTCTTTAGGCCATTTCTTGAAATGCATGTTTTTCCTATTTTAGGAATTTTTTCAAAGTATACTTTTTAGACCATTCTTTGAAATGCAGTTTTTCCCATTCTGGGAATTCTTCTCCAGGTAAACTCTTAAGACCATTTCTATTCTAGGAATTCTTTTTCAAAGTAATATCTAAAGGCCATTCCTTGAAATGCAGGTTTTCTATTCTAGGAATTCTTTTGCAAAGTAATATCTTTAGACCATTCCTTGAAATGCAGTTTTTCCCATGCTTGGAATTTTTTTTCCAGGTAAACTCTTTAGACCATTCCTATTCTAGGAATTCTTTTTCAAAGTAATATCTTAAGGCCATTCCTTGAAATGCAGGTTTTCTATTCTAGGAATTCCTTTGCAAAGTAATATCTTTAGACCATTCCTTGAAATGCAGTTTTTCCCATTCTGGGAATTCTTTTCCAGGTAAACTCTTTAGATCATTCCTATTCTAGAAATTCTTTTTCAAAGTAATCTCTTTAGGCCGTTTGTTGAAATACAGTTTTTCCAATTCTGGCAATTTCTTTTGAAAGTAATCTCTTTTGGCCATTCCTTGAAATGCAGTTTTTCCCATTCTTGGAATTTTTTTTCCAGGTAAACTCTTTAGACCATTCCTATTCTAGGAATTCTTTTTCAAAGTAATATCTTAAGGCCATTCCTTGAAATGCAGGTTTTCTATTCTAGGAATTCCTTTGCAAAGTAATATCTTTAGACCATTCCTTGAAATGCAGTTTTTCCCATTCTGGGAATTCTTTTCCAGGTAAACTCTTTAGATCATTCCTATTCTAGAAATTCTTTTTCAAAGTAATCTCTTTAGGCCGTTTGTTGAAATACAGTTTTTCCAATTCTGGCAATTTCTTTTGAAAGTAATCTCTTTTGGCCATTTCTTGAAATACAGGTTTTCCTATTCTAGGAATTCTTTTTCAAAGCAATATCTTTAGACCATTCCTTGAAATGCAGTTTTTCCCATTCTGGGAATTCTTTTCCAGGTAGACTCTTTAGATCATTCCTATTCTAGGAATTCTTTTTCAAAGTAATCTCTTTAGGCCGTTCGTTGAAATACAGTTTTTCCAATTCTGGCAATTTCTTTTGAAAGTAATCTCTTTTGGCCATTTCTTGAAATGCAGGTTTTCATGTTCTAGAAATTCTTTTCAAAGTAAGCTTTTTACACCATTCCTTGAAATGCACTTTTTCCCATTCTGGGAATTCTTTTCAAAGTAAACTCTTTAGGCCATTCTTTGAAATGCCATTTTCCCCATTCCCTGAATTCTTTTCAATGTAAATTCTTTAGGCCATTCTTTGAAATGCCGTTTTTCCCATTCTAGAAATCCTTTTTTCCAAGTAATCTCTTTAGACCATTTCTTGAACTGCAGGTTTTCCCTGTTCTAGAAACTCTTTTTCAAAGTAATCTTCTTTAGACCACTCCTTGAAATGCAGTTTTTCCCATTCTGGGGAATTCTTTTCAAAGTAAACTCTTTAGGCCATTCTTTGAAATGCCGTTTTTCCTTAGAATTGCTTTTCAAAGTAAATGCAATTCTTTGAACTGCCGTTTTTCCGTTGTAGAAATCCCTTTTCAAAGTAATCTCTTTAGTCCATTCTTGAAATGCAGGTTTTTCCAATTCTAGCAATTTCTTTTTCAAGCAATACAGTATCTTTTAGACCATTTCTTGAAATTCAGGTTTTTCCTATTCTGGAAATTCTTTTCAAAGTAAACTCTTTAGGCCATTTTTTGAAATGCACGTTTTTCCCATTCTAGGAATTTTTTCAAAAGTAACTACTTTTTAGACCATTCTTTGAAATGCCGTTTTTTCCCATTCTGGGAATTGCCTTTCAAGGTAAACTCTTTAGACCATTCTTTGAACTGCAGTTTTTCCTGTTCTAGAAATCCTTTTTCAAGGTAACCTCTTTAGGCCATCTCTTGAAATGCAGGTTTTCCTATTCTATGAATTGTTTTTCAAAGTAAGGTTTTTAGACCATTCCTTGAAATTCAGTTTTTTTTATTCTGAGAATTCTTTTCCAGGTAACTCTTTAGACCATTCCTATTCTAGGAATTCTTTTTAGTGATTCAAGGCCATCCCTGAAATACCGGTTTTCCCTTCTAGGAATTCTTTTCCAAGTTAAACTCATTATAGAATTCTTTGAAATGCAGTTTTTCCTATTCTAGGAATTCATTTTCAGAGTCATCTTTTTAAATGCAGGTTTTCCTATTGTAGGAATTCTTTTTCAAAGTAAGCTTTTAGACCATT